>WAAD01040936.1:0-47785 GCA_013389945.1 Fregata magnificens | reverse complement strand
TAACAATAAACGCCTACATTACTTGTGACAGAAGGCACACATAGGCAGATAAATTGTAATGAAGACCAAGTATTTCTTCCAGAAAGCTTAGAAATGAAAAAAAAAAAAAAATGTTGTCCAGCATTGTCCTGTCTGATTAACGTGTCGTATACCCTAAAAGCAGCATCTACGGATGCAGTGATTTACATCATGAAAGAAAGTTTACTGAAAAGTCATTTCTAGCTTATGCTGGTTTTAACGTATTACGTATTTTGGGGATGGCAGGAGATACTCCCACCTAAGTAGGAACTTTGGCTCTCGGTAGTTGTTTAATGCAGCCACGTTCAGTATACTGTTTCAGTGTTATCAGCTGGCATTCTTAGATAACCTTGCTTCTCAAATAACTTTTTTTAAATCCTGAAATTAAGCTCTTGGAAAATGACAGCTTGCACAGTGTTTGGCCTTGCAAAATAAAGGCTGGCTTTAAAAGAAAGTCATGTAAAGTGTAAATTTGAAAAGGTACATAGAATGATAAATTTTTTTTGCACATGTATATTCCTGTATTCAGACTAGAAAATGCTCATTTTGATGTTGAAGAGTACCTCAGAACAAACAGATACTATTTTCTTTCTGAGAAGTGTTTACCGTGACAGTCATTCTGTCTCTGACTAGGAATATTCATCTTGATGTAATTCACTTTGTAGCATACAGCCAAAGAATGTTTAATGTACTAAAGCATTTAAACTGTTACTTAAATTATTTTGACCAGTGCTTGTAGCTGTGTCTTAAAATATCTTAAAGTAGTGTGGTTCTCATATCCCATCTTGGTATTTAACTTTAGGTAAGAATTTGCTATCTGTTTATATCTGAAACTCCTCCATCAGATGAAGATGGATTTTGTTTGCTTTAACTCTTAACATAAATGCGCCTTTAGGGGAGAAGGGCTTCTTCCGGTTCCAGTATTAGAGAGAAGGTTTTTACCGAAGGTGGTGGGCATGCCAATAAACCTTAACCAGAATCATCAAGAATAGCTAGGAATCATCAGTTGCTGCTGTTAAGATGTGGTCAGGAGTTTATCTTTGGCTGGCTGAAGCACAAATCTGGCAGTTATCCATTGGATATTATATATTTTTCTGAAGCTCCACAGGGGGATTAAACAGACCCATTTCCAATTACATGAGTAGGATTGTCGACAATAATTTTATTCAACATCTCAGCTTAAAGATTTATAGATTGTTCTGACACTGGGCTTTCCTACCAATAAGCAGTTGCTGTGCTTTTATGGTCACCTATAAGGTATATACCACCTGCCTAGAATACTCTGGAAAACTGAATCCATTTTTGTGGCCTGTAATGCTGCTTGAATACCTGATGGGAAAATGTGGTTCTATGGCAAAAATGTATTATTTTTAATAACTTTCCTGCTACTCTTGTTGGTTAGATCCATTGGGCATTGAGGCTTTTCATTTATTAATTTTTAGGAAATGACCATTCCATGGTGCTTGAAGAGGGCAGAGCTTGTGTTCAAGTGTGTCAAAGGTATGTTAGTGAATGCTTCAGCTGGTTGGTTTTTGTGTTGCATTTGGTGACATCCAGCCTTAGCTGAGGCTGTATATTTTCCCCCAAAAAGGTGGTTTTCAATAATTTATCGTTTGTTAAAACATACACTTATATTGTCTCTTTAAAATTATTAACTGTCCTACCAGGAAATAGTCTCAGACACTTAGAATGGAGACTAAAAATCTTTACAACTTAAACATAGACAGTAGAAGAAAAAGCCCTTCCTGCTGCTTTGAGCAATCTCTGAAGGAGGACAAGAGCTGGTGGTTCTCTACAGTATAATTTCCAGTGTCTTTTGTATTTTGATGGCCTCAAACAATGAGGACTCCCCACATTTTTCCAAGACTAGTTTATACGCTAATTCATCTCTTTGCTGGAAAGTCCTCATGACTCAGCTTGGTTTTCTGTCTTTCCAAGTGGTATTATTTACTGCATTCTCGTGCGTCGCACTTAAATTTTTGAACCAGTCATTTAGAGTATTTAAAATGTTAGTAGTATTAATGTTCTTTCTACCACCTACTCGAGGAACCTCCTATTGTGACCTTTAGTAATTCACAGTGGATTATCATCCACATAGCCACTTCCATTAACCAAGTATTTTTCTGAGTATCTTTATTTGCTACTAGTGTATTCCTGTGGACCTTGTAGTTCATTTGTAAGGAAATGCTAGCATAAAGATGCCATATCATAACTTGAGCAATAAAGGAGTGCTGAGCCACATAAGTAAGTCCAGGTAGTTTCTGTTGCTGCCAGATTGTCAGTGTACTTTTGGCAACAGGCTTGTACTCATTCATGTGGATGTGATCACATCAGAGCTAAAGGAAAGAGCTATTTTTCAATGAAAGCAAGCCATTGAAAGAACTCATGCATATTTGGGGAAACCTCTTGTTTCTGCTGGCTAGCGCTCTGCTGTACAGTAGGACTGGTTATTTTGCTCTTCAAGGGTATATTGATTTTCTCCATAACTCCGCATTATATTTTCCAGTTGAAGCAGATTTCAGTCAGATGGGCCAAGTCTGATTTAAAGGTGGTTAATGACATCCCTAGTTAAGGCAGTTAAAATCCTAACTGTATGTGAAAACTCCCTCACTGCTTGATAACGGTGTAATTGACGGGGAAGATTGCATAGGTAACGCATATAGTATGAATGGTCTTTTTTAGGTTTCATGATGGAAATGGCCTCGTGGGATGGAGGAATTTCTCGGACTGTACAATTCTTAGTACCACAGGTAGGTTAAACCAAGTTCATAACTAACATAGTAGACTGTTGGAACAAGAAGTTAAATGTCAACAGATCTAGTTTTGATTTCTTTGCTATGCCCTACTCTTTTTGTTTGAGCTTAAATTAATCACTGCGGTTTTGTTCCCTTGCCTATAAAACAGGAATAAGAGGGGTTTACATTTTTGGATATCCTGTAGTATCTTTTGAGGATGCTAAAATTTCAAACTGGGAAGTTCACCTGTATGAACAGTGACTATCACCTTTGAAAAAGATACTTTTTCGCAATTATTTCCTCTGAAGAGATGGGCTAACCTTGCATTACATAAGTTTAGGTGTTTATTAGTCATATTGTCTAACAACATGCACTGAGTTCAGTCATGCTTCCACAAAGTCATTAATGACTCTAGGTATTTGAAGTTAATTGCAATTAAGATTCTGAAATTATTTAATTTGGAGTTCTAGCTGATCTTCAGAAACAGGAAGTTTTCCAAAGGTGGTCAGAACTAGGCTTTATTTGTTCTAAAAAGGGTACTGGGAGTAATATAAAAATCAGACTTACGTTAGGAAAGAAATAACATGTATTTCTTGACAAAGTAGTAAACGGCTGAGCAAGGAGGAAGCCAAGAATAAACTAAGTAGTGAATCATAGAATCATTAAGGTTGGAAAAGACCTCTGAGATCATCAACCATCCACCCAACACCACGATGTCTCCTAAACCAGACCCTGAAGTGCCACGTCTACATCTTTTTTGAATGCCTCCAGGGATGGTGACTCCACCACCTCTCTGGGCACTTAGAGCTTAACCACTCTTTCGGTAAAGAAATTTTTCCTGATATCCAATCTAAACCTCCCCTGATGCAACTTGAGGCCATTTCCTCTTGTCCTATCGCTAGTTACTTGGGAGAAGAGTCCAACATCCGCTTCACTACAACCTCCTTTCAGGTAGTTGTAGAGAGCGATAAGGTCTCCCCTCAGCCTCCTCTTCTCCAGACTAAACAATCGCAGTTCCTTCAGCTGCTCCTCATAAGACTTGTTCTCTTGTGAAGTTGAATCTAATCGTGGAATTCAGAGAGCAGGAGTCCTGTAGGTAACAAACAGCACTGTCCTGCTTATGCTAGGCAGAAATAATGAATTACTCGAACAAGAAATCTAGTGGAAACAGATATGTCACATAAATATACAAACAGTATTTTTGGGTCAATCTTTTCATTTTGATTGAATTAGAGTTATAACACATAGTTTGAAAACAATCTTTGTGGTCTTCTAGAAAACAGCAATTCTCTTAAATGTCAGGAAAGAAAGTTGAGACTTAATTCTTCCAAACTACAGCAAAAAGCCAAAGCTCACTGGTGTATTTTTTTAATTACTTTTTTCCAGACAATTTCTGAGGAAATGTTCTACCAACTGAGTAATATGCTTCCACAAATCTTCAGAGTATCCTCTACATTGACTCTGACCTCTAAGCACTGAATTTTGTGCAGCAGTAAGATCTATCCTGTTGACAAAGGATGAGATTAGAGATTCTGGAATGGAATGTCTCTCTTCTGAGGGATGATGACCCTGAAGTGGTATTTGTTGCAATTTCAAGAATCATGTCATCATAATAAAAGATAAACACTGTCTGTACTTGGGTGTTAGCAGTTGATTTTTGCCTCTTGCTTTCTGTTTCAGCAGGCTGTTAATGTTGAATTCCCCACCTTTATCTGAAAGATGTTCAATATAACTTATTGTATGTAATCTACAGAAATATAAGTGAGTCTCATACTTAACTAGTAGGAATAAAAGCTTATGGTAGGAATAGGATCTTCTGGGTGGGCTTCAGGTTGTTGAGTTTTAAAAACATTTTCTGAATTTGCTCAGTGATATTTAAAAAAATAGGAACAATGTCAGGTGTCTCCTTAGAATAACTTTGATGTAATTAGTCACAGTTGTCTTTCCAGGGTCACAGTGACCACAAAATAAAATGTATTACTGCCTCATTTTACCATTTTACTGTTACAAAATGTAAGACATGAAACAAGCATTTAACCTGCTGCATGTTTTAAGTCACGGAAGTGTTTTAAAAAAAAAAACAAAATCAAAATACTATACCTGTGACAATAATTAGAATTTTTAATTATTATTTATTTTTTTCTTTTATTCTTTTTTTTTTTTTGCTTTATTTCAAGATTGCAAATTGGCAAGTCTGTCACATGAACAACCTAATAGGAACACTATAGTGTTCTGGACTCTGTTGTACAGGTATATTTTGCTTCTTATTAATTATTAATGTTTTATGACTAAACAATCTAATCAGAAATGCTGGGGAGACAGCTCAAGATGCAGCTATGAAATTTCTTGGGAAGAACTTGAATGCAGTCAAAAAAAAAAAAAAAAAGCCCACCCCCCCTGCCTCCCCGTGATGGGGGGCAGAGGAGGGGTTGGGAATTGCTTTTCCCCCATCTTGGACAGTCAAGCATTTTGAACTCCGCTGTGGACCCAGGCGGCTGGAAGCAATCCTTCATTGCAGAGACTGGCCACAGGGAAAGTCCTGTCTGAAACTGGGATTCTCAGGGTTGCCAGAAGAGTCAGGCTCACAGCAAAGCAGCTGGGGTGGTGAAGGTCCCAGGTATCTTTCTGAAGTCCACAGTTCTGTTATGTAGGAAGCATGGGGATCCTGGCAGAGCTGGCTTTGAATCTGAAATCTCTTTCTATGTATTGCTGAAATTCTGCACTTGAAAACTGGAGATCCTGGAAGCCAACTAAAAATCAAATTATTGTGTGGTTTTATTTTTTGGGGTTTTTAATTATTATTATCATTTAGTTTGATAAATGTGAAGATTGCAAAACTCTTTTCTGGGGAAACTGCATAATTTAAAATTCTCACAGAGAATCAAGGGAATATTAATCAGTTCATGACATTCATAAAGTCGCCATGTACTTAACAAAGTCATCTTAGTATTTTTATCGAGTCCTGCATGCTGTACAGAAGCCATGTAAGTGACCCAGCAAATGTCTATTGCTGAATTGTCAAATGCTTTCTTTTCCTTTGCCAGCAACATCTAAAGAAGAATCATGCAAGTAATGTGACCTAATTTGGTGTTCTAGAAAAGAAGGATGTAAATTCATCTAGAAGGAGCTGGATTAATCCTGTTAGAGCTCATTTTACATTGCTGGCCTTAAGCTGAAATCAAACTCTGGTCCCAGAAAAGCAAATGCTCTAAGCACTATTCTGTTTGTGAAAGGTGCGGTAGCAGAAGTATTCCTTTTTATAAGTTGTGAGACTTTTCTGTGTTGTGAAAAAGGTCTGTTACATACTTGGTACTTTTAGTATTTTTTTTTTTCTTCACTCAGTACATCTACCAACAAGTAACTGGTGGAACACCAAAAATTCTTGAGCAAATCATCTTGCTTATACTATTAGACTCTTTGTTAATAAAAGTTATGTCTGAATTCTCCTGTTATTTTGCCAAAACACGAAGACACCATTTAATTTAGTACCACTTGTGTAAAACTGCCAGTAATTTCTAAGAAAATAATTAAGCCTTTTGCCTTTCATTTTTTGAATCTGTGTGTTTTCTGTCCTCAGCAGATTACATGTGAACTTTTCAGCATTGGTCTCTGATACTGAAAAGAACAAACAAGCTCTAGTGGTGAGGTTTTGGAAAATCAAAGTGGTAGGAATGGCACAGGAAAAGTATGAGTTCTGCTTAAAAGTGTACTGAAGCCTGGCCCTTGGAAATGCTGAATTGGCCTGCCAAACTAAATCTTTGTCTAAAGGACTCTTGATACAACATCTATTATTCCTGTTTTTTGTATCTGTTCCCAAGGAAGTAGTGCTAACAGCAGATTTTTATCTGTCTTTGTAGAAAAACAGAATATAGAGATGGGATGACCTGAACTGTACTTTCTGTTTGATCTGTACCTGGCAACCATACAGAACAGTAGCATACAGACTGTAATTTATGGAGTAAAGCCATGTGAGAAATCCTGTTTGGGTCATGAGAAGCTATTTAAGAGGAAAATGACTCAATAGGCATGAGGTTTTCTATTTGTATATGCAGCGCAGCATTCCTTGGAAGGATGACAGTATTTAATGCCTTGAAAATGCTGTGTAAAATTGTACACGTAGCTTGTATTGAATAAATTGTTCTTGCCCCTAAGAGAAATGAGGAATGAATGCCATTGTTTAGCTCTTTTTAACCTGCTCGTGGTGATCAGTATAAACTGCAGGTGCCCTTTACAGAATCTGAACGGAGGTTATTACAAGAAAAAAATGTAGAGAGTGTCAATTTGTCAAGGACATAGCTAACTGGCCTTCAGCCTGTCGTCTTCAGCTGTATGATATGTGTCCCTTTGCTTACATGGTGGCTGATGACAAAGACGAGAAGAATACAGACAGTTGAGAAACAGATTTACAGACCTCATCCTGACCAGACTGCTTTTACCCTGTTGTAATTCCAGAACTTTCACTGTTAGTAGCTGTCACTGTCTGGACAGGTAAGAATCACATCTGAGGTCTTTCCTTCTGCAGTAGTTCACTCTGGATAGCATAATCTAAGTTAATGAAGCACAGCTGAAAGATGTTATAACTTCTCCCGTTGTATGAGAAATGAGTGAAGCCACAGAAGGTGATTATGGAGAGGGGATAAAATTTAAAGGAGGAAAATTATGACTAAGATTATGTGTTCTAACCCAGTTCTGTTATTTCTGTGAGCTTAAAAGTTGATCAATTCATTTGATCTGTACCTCATTTTCCCCTCATTAGAGGAAAGTTTTATTTATGCTTGCGTAGTATTTTGAGCATGTCTTGCACGCCACGTTTACTCTTATTTCTTGCCTGTACTATATCCAAAAATACAGTGCTGTTGCCTGGTATTCACACCAGGTCAGAAGCGTAAAGAGATGTCTATCCTCTTCTTGTATCTTTGCCTCATTGAGGTATCAGGACAGACCATCAGTGCTGCATAAAAATAAATCTATTACTTCATACCATATACTGGATGTGGTAGAAGTCAGCATCAACCACAGAATTATGGTCCCATAGGACCACAGAATTAGAAGAATATATTATGCACAAGTACAAACAACCTTATTTCTGGTTGTGTAAGTTCAGGGGCTTGACTTTATGCTATAAAAGAATTTAAACACTAAGTTGTAATCTTACCCCAATGTTTAGAAGCAAGTGGAACAAAGCAAACACACATCTCAAGGAGCAGCACTCAGAGACCAGCCACAACGGTCATCAGAATCAAGATAGTGATGACCTGAGTACCCTCGTAAAACTTGCTACACTTGAGAGAAAGAAGCGACTACCTCCAGCAGCAGGATGGTATTCTGTATGCGAAGGAGTCCTTAGAAGAGCAGATTCTGTCCTGCTAATGGCTTAAGCTATTTGTTAGCAAAATTACTTTGGTCTAAACCCAGAAGGCAAAGAAGTCTAGCAATCACAGATAGCACGGTGAGCAAATGGGATCAGTTCATCTGTCATAAGCTGTGCTCCCCCTTGTGCTTGCTGGCAAAACAGGCACCAGGCAGCTCCGGCAGGCCCAATGGGGTCATGCCCCTCGATCAGCAAAGTCTGTAGCTTAATGGCAAATGTGGCTTTAAGTCCCCTGTGCTGGTTTTGGCTGGGATAGAGTTAACGTTCTTCACAGTAGCTAGTATGGGGCTATGTTTTGGATTTGTGCTAAAAACAGTGTTGATAATGCGGAGATGTTTTAGTTGTTGCTAAGTAGTGCTTACACTAGTCAAGGACTTTTCGAGCCTCCCATGCTCTGCCAGGTGCACAAGAAGCTGGGAGGGGGCACAGCTGGGACAGCTGACCCCAACTGACCAAAGGGATATTCTACACCATAGGACGTCATGCTCAGCATATAAAGCTGGGGGAAGAAGAAGGAAGGAGGGGGACGTTTGAGTGATGGCATTTGTCTTCCCAAGTAACCGTTACGTGTGATGGAGCCCTGCTTTCCTGGAGATGGCTGAACACCTGCCTGCTGATGGGAAGCAGTGAATGAATTCCTTGTTTTGCTTTGCTTGTGCGTGCAGCTTTTGCTTTACCTATTAAACTCTTTATCTCAACCCATGAGTTTTCTCACTTTTACCCTTACAATTCTCTCCCCCATCCCACTGCGGGGGAGTGAGCAGGCGGCTGTGTGGTGCTTAGCTGCCTGCCGGGCTAAACCACGACATCCCCTCAGATAGAAAAGCAAATTGAACTGTGGTGTTGAACATGCTCAGCAAGTGCTCAAATGGGTGGGCTTTTATATTAATTGGGGACTTTCATATGATGGCAGTGTTTGCCAGGACACACATCACGGTCAGCACATCTACCAGAGCATGTATAGTGAAGACAACCTAACTGATGATCTGAATGAGCTCAGACACAACCAGTTGCCGATGTGCTTGTTATTCTTGAAATGGAGATGAATTTATGAATGCTCAGAAGCAGAGCATTTAAGTTCCTGGGAAAATTTACATTCCCGAGCTTCAGTACCAAGCATTTCCATAGGTGCTTAACGGCTAAGCATGGGCGGCAGTCTCACAGCTTCTGAAGTAGGCATATAAGTTACACCTTAATTCCCATTTGGAATGTGCTGACTTCTTTCTTCACACATGTTACAGGCTGTCCTGGTGATTTTAGACTACAGAGGAAGCCATAAGAAATCTGTAAAGCTCTTTTTAAGATTAGTTCCTGGAGATTAGGCCAGACTGTGGGTAAAGAAAGGTGGTTCATGGTTCTTTATTTCCATTCCTACACCTGTCAGAATAACCTGCAAAGGGAGAAAAACAGTGTTCACCCTTTGTAATAAGGGCTCCAAAAGATAAAAGCCATTGAAACTAGTCAAAGTGAGATGTGAAGTAAGTCTCGCAAGCTTTGCCTCGTTATATAAGCTCTCCCATACAAAGTGCTGCGCCTGAAGCCCCTTGCTTAGGAGGACCTAACCAACAGTATTGTTAGAGATGATGCTGTGTACAGCAGGAGAGGAAGAATATAGCAGGAGTGACCCACCCATCAGCTCAGGCAGATATATCAGTCTACACTGGGTAAGGAAAAAGATGTTTAGTCTGTTGCCTGTGCCCCATCGAATAAGCATGAGGAAGGTGGCTGCTGTCTGTGGGGGAGGAGAGAACCTGTACCAGTCTCCTGGGAGGTGGTCCCTGCCATTAGGCCCGTGGGAAGGCTGGGGAAGTGGATGACCTGCAGAGATGATGGCAGTTCATACAGCAACAGGCATCATACCTGAAACAGCTGGGCTGAGTGGATGAGAAATGGAGCGTACCCACTAATGCTACCTAATAAGGGTGTTAGGGGGCAAAGCATAAGGAAAATAAACCGAGTGGAAGAATGCAGTGTAAAACAGCCCAGAGAAACTTCTTGTCAGTGAATAGTCAGCTCTTTTTTTGCTAAATTTAATAATGCCTTTCAACCAGGAAAAACATTGACCGCATTAACAATCTCTAATGTGGCTGTGACAGAAGGAAGAGTGACAGTACAAGGAAACTAGCTGGAACAGCAAGGCAATTTAGACAGGGCCAAAGGATATGGCTGGGAAACAACTGATGTAATTTTGCAGACCATGAAACATTCACTATATGCTTAGTAGAATATAGCAGAAGGGACAGAGCAGGCCACAGAAAAGGCTGCAGAGGTGGTAGAAGATAGTATAAAGAGTGGGGTGGCAAGTACAGCTTGGGGAAGATGCGGTAGCTTTAGCAAGCAAAGCTTCCTTTGGGCACTTTCTTCCCACATGAAGTATTTTTTTTCATTGGAAAATGCACTAGGGACTTAAGTACACTGTGCGTAGTTCTTGTCTCACTGACCAGTTTCACTGCTTTCAGAAATGACATGGAACGGTGCTTTTAACCAGGCCTATGCAGGGCTGAGAAAAGGCAAAGAAATCTTCTCTAGCGGGGGTGATTATCAATACCCATAGGGAAGAAAGAGCCACAGAACCAAAGAAGGTTCTTGTGTCGTGTTTGTAACATAGATGTATAAATATGAAGTATCTAGTATCAAATATTCTATGTAACATAGAAAAAATCCAAAAGCTAACAGTGTTGTCTTAAAAGAACTCGGCACAGACTAGCACATAATGATGTGCTATATCTGCACTTCTTAGAAGAGCCATGGTAGATACTGGCATGTTTCAGATGGCTGTTGCAGTTCACGTCGTCTCCTAAATCTTCGCTCCAGTCACTGGGAATGCGGCAAAAGATACTGTTGTAGAAAAGCCACCAACCTTGTGCAGTCCGGGGCCTGGAGGATGTGATGTTAGTTTTGATTGTCTTCCTAGTGTTTATTTAGCAGTCACCTTTATTTAGGAGTCACCTTTTGCTCTGCATTTTGCTGGTGTAAATTCAAAGTCTACTAAAGTTCACTGACTTACTCCAAAATTACACAGATGTAACTGAGAGCAGAATTTGGCCTTGTGTGCCCTTCCAAGGGTGCTAAGTTTGAAGAGATACAGAGTAACATTGGCTAAATGACAGCTGAAGGGGAATATGAAAACCATCTGTAAATATTTAAAGGGTGTAAAGATTAAAGAGGAGGCGGGCTTGCACTGCATGTTCCAAGAAAGGTTTTAATTTAACTAACAGGGATAAAACTGAGCAAAGAAAACTATATAAGAATTAGAGAAGCAATATTTCTAAGAACATAGAAATCAATCTCATAATGTACAAAAATTTCTCTGAGAACGGAGACCGATCCACTGTGTAATTTACAAAATGACAGGAGGATACAGCTATGCCTTTGTGTTATAAAGTACTCTTAAGCTGCCTGGGAGACGGCAAGACAGGGCTTCATGTCTGCCTTTCTGGTTGGCCAGCTGAAACGGATTGATTTCTCCCTCCTGCTGTTCCATCTTTGGGAATCACACGCATGACCATCTGGATCCAGACAGACAAGGTTTGTTCCCAGTTGACTTCTTAACACCTTGATCAGTTTTAAATCTGCACGAAGGAGCACGCCATGGAGGAAAACTCTCCATTCCTTCAAGACATAGTTTCTGTGAAAGACAAAACCTTGGTGGAAGAAATCCTTGAGTTATATTAATTCAGGTTTGGATAAGAGGTAGAGAGAGCCATATGCTACATGATATTGTCAGCTCTTTCCTAATGGGCGTTGGTTCATTTATAACAGTGCCAAATATCATCAGAGCATCTTTCAGACCCAGTGGTTTCAACAGGGGTTCAAGGCCCTTGCCTCCATGCAGGAACAGACCCTGTACATATAAATTTAGGAGTGTCTTGAACTGGGAAGTTACCAGAGTTGAAGCTGGTTTGGTTGTCTCCCAAAAGTCTTATTTTAAGTGCCTTAAACTGAACCATAACAGGTCCTGCCCGGCATAAATTATAATCCTCCAAAATGCTCTGTGCTCACTCATGCAAGTCATTTATAGTGACTGTTTCAACTTTGTTCCAAAGAACACTTTTAAATCCTGGCAGAAATAGCATCACTCCACAAACAGGGGCCTGCTTCCTTCCGCCACTCCTCGTGTGTGCATCATCCACGTTATCAGTCTTCTGCGTGCCTATTTCCGCAGCGGAAATCCTACCAGTGCAAGCCAGCCAAGCCTCCTTTTTTCAGAAATGATTCTTTCATCGCTCACCAATAAAAGGTGGAAATTGCAGTGGGTCAGTGACAGGAGCTTGGCCTCAAGCTTGACCAGCTACACAAGAGGATGTGAGTGCTTCTGTTGAGTAGCTGTTTGGAAACCGCTGGCTGACCACCAGTTGTTATCTTGGATATGTTTTTAGCCATTTCGGGCAATTCTCCCTGCCCATGGAAGTGGTTCTTTCTTTCAAGCAGTCCATAAATTATGGGCAAGTCTTGCAAGCTGATGTTACTACATGCAAAATGGTACACACCACTCTTGCATTGATAGCTAGTCCTGCTCAGCTCTCTTTATGGAGCCTTCCTGTTAAGAAATACGAAATGCAGATAAAAATATGTTGTTGGCAATTGCTGCATCTTTCTGAGGTTCGCTTGATTTCTAAACCTCCCAAATAATTTGGGGAAGTGCTGCCCTACAGAGAAGGATATTGTGCTTTCCTTAGTGCAGATGCTTTGCACTGGCACTGCAGTGCCAGTTTCTGATGTTTCAGAATCTACTGTGCTGATGTGCCATTGCTTCTTTCAGTTCTGCCTTTGATAATGGATGTGCTCTGGAGTCCTCAAGGAAGGCAGAGTTTCCCCATAACATGTTTCCTATTTGTTGTGTTTCTGAATCACTTGGTAGCTGGCAGTTATCATCAGTCCCAACAGAGATGACAATGTGCAGGCAAAGCTGAGTGATGGACGGAGCACTCAACATGAGTGGCATAAAATATCTGGATGGTCAGTGCATGGCACGCGGCACACGAGTGACCACGGCAGTACAGAAGGCAAAGCGTTATGTTCTGATTACCGTAGCCTTAACGGGAATCAGCTGCCTCACTCTGAAATACCCAACACCCAGGAAAGTCAAACTCCCTATCTTTCAAATTATTGAGTCCTTTTAAAACTCCTGTCATTGGATCGAACAATTTATTCTACTAAGTTGATTTAAAAAAGGAAGGACTCAAGTGATTGAATGATATATGGTTGACAGTGGCACAGAAGACAGGCAGCAGACTTGGAGAGTTTTGGTTGTTAGCACTGAAACTACAAACTGTGGGCCAGATAATGGTAGGATAAATTATGAAGAGATAAAATGTAGTTGATCAGAAAACTTTACTGGCTGGGAACACTATCAGCATGTAGAAAAATTAAAATAATTTAAAATCACCTGGGCATTAAAAATCACCTGGACAGCAGACAGGATGTTCTGTCATGCAGAGATGGGAGCAACCTTCCTCCCTGTGAAATGCAGAGGCCACTCCTCATTCCCATAGCTTTCTCTCCAGCCTTAGGTTCGCGTCAACCCCACCACAGGCACCCTGAGCAGAAAGGAAGATTGCTTGTTGCTTTTGTGTTTGTTGGTTGGTTGTTTTTAACGTTTCATTCACTATTTGCAGGACACAAAGTTCTGTGAGAACAGAGCCCATTACATACTCCAGGACACCCAAGTCCTAACCCAAAGGCTACTGGAATTAGTGAAAATGAAAAGCCAGTGACTCAAGAGCACTGGAGATCTCCAGATCAAATCCTAGGAGGTGTGATCCCTTTATTATTAAACTGATTTCTGTCTGGCCAGACTTTCCTCACAACCTTGGACTTTCATGCCTCTGTAGCCAAAAGCACCATGCAATCATGGATGTTCAGACCATCATGGTCTGCAGTGGGGTAACTAACATGCCCAAACTCTGATAAGGCCTCAGAAGAAAATACCAGCACCCACAGGTCAATTGAAGCTGATTACTTACAATTGCAGTCCCATACCAGAAAAAAAACCATTACAAGGGTCTTCCAGCCAGACCAATATAAGTAAGCAGCCACGCTCTCTCCCCCTGAAAACAGCAGGATTTGAACTGGAATGGCTCAGTTGTTCTGCCATGACTGTTACCTCTGAGCTATCAGATTAACTACAGTTCAGTTCACGAGCCTGTCTTAATTCTCACATATGTAAAACACTATCTAGGGGAATTTGACAGGCTTTTCCCCCTCAAAAAAATAGAAAAACAGAGTGAAGACAAGAAGATTCTCTGCTGATCAACTGAATAATGCAGGTAAAAATAAAATAGTACGTTCAAGAGGATGACTCAAACAAACGCTGAGAGAATACTTTCAACTAACTTTTACTTAATGTGATGCAAGCGAGTGATGAAGTTGGAGATGAATCTTTCCAGACATTTCCTGGAAAATCTCTGCCCATCTGTTTAAATTTCTTTGCTCTGTAAAGAGCACCATCAAGGCTGTTTACACTGAAACTACAGAATTTGAAAAGCTAAAGCACAAAACCTTCATGTGATGAATCTTTGCTGGATGCCATTATACAGGCTGACTTTACAGTCAGTCTTCTCCATTCAGTTGCATGCCTAAGCCAAATTCAGGGCTTTTCATGACAAAATAATGTTAGATACTGGCCCTACTGAACTTTGTGGGACTTTTGCTTTTGGCTGCAGTGGGCCCAAGATTTCACTTTCCAGCATATGTCTAGCATTATGTAATGGTTAAATAACAAGATGAATGTGTGCAAAATATGCAAGACATCAAACCTTTGCAACTCTTCTAAACAAAAGATTGTCTAGCAGCCGGATCTAAAGGCTCAAAATCCAGACTGGGCATCAGAAGAACAAGACTCGCTTCCCTGGTGTCACCAATGCCTCATGGCATCTTTAGCCAAGACATCCCCTTTCAACTACTTCATTTGAAAATCATGTGTTATGAAACTCACCCGTGCAAAATTGAGATATACAGTACAAGAGTGCTCGATAAGTGTCATAATACACTTAAACAACCAGTGGGCAGGTGGTTTTCCAGTAACAATATATAGAGCTCCTCACCATGCAAACATATAATTCCCAAAGCCCCCTTGTTAGCAGTGTATCAGTGTAGGTTGTGTAAATCTCATGAAAAAGGAAGCAAATTAATAGACCCTTACACATTTCATTCACATCAGTAACACTATTCAGGTGCTTCTGTTTTCACAAGATCTGGTCCCTTGCAGAAAAAGGGAAAGCTCTGAACATTTAACTTACAGTTAAAAAAACCCAGACAGACAGACAGACAGAAAGAAAGAGAAAAATCCACTGCAAAAGGTCTTTGCAATAAATTGAATCAGATACTGTCCAGTGTGTTCAAAAGATCACCCTAGTCAGAGAATTATTCTTAGCCCTATAGTAATCATCATATGTTAAGTTAGATGGATATCTCTCTACAGCTGGAAATACAGCATGAAGGTCAGCCACAGCTTGATCTTTTCTAGAGTTGGCAAGAGTCCCACTTCAAGTGGGAGGTTAGACTAGATGACTTCCAGAGGTCCCTTCCAACCAAGATTTGTGTGATAGCCTGATCTCACACCTATATTGCAATTAAAGGGACCGTGTTAATTTTTAAAAAATCTTTGGGATGTGCAGAGCTCATTAAGGGTATTCATATATAAAGAGTTTAAAGGAAGGGGCTTTCAGTCATGTTGATTCTTCACCTGTGTACACCACACTTTAGACAACAGTATATCTTACTTTTGCTTACAGTGGGCAATAATTTCCTGAAAGTGGACAACAACATTTTCTAGCTTTTCTTCTCCCCATATTTACTTTACAGTAAGTAGGTATTTATTGACAATCAGCCCCATTGTCTGGGTGTGAGACCCACCAGGTAAGTCAGCTGGCAAGGCTCTCTCCACATCACTTTACAGACTGAGGGGGGTTACTACCTATAGGGGTGTGGGACTCAGTAGGGCATGCTGGGGAAAAAGCATTTTTGGATTGCACAAGACATATTATAGGATGTTTAGGGGAAGGACCAGAGGGGGGGAGGGAGGGATCAGGGTGGACTGGGGAGGAACAAGTGTGGAAAAACAGGGGGATAAGGGGTGAAAAGGGGACAGCTGCACATAAATAGGTTGCTCATCAGTACACTTGTCTGGTTATGCCTTGCACCTGGTCACTGCAGTCTCTCCTGCCTTCTTATTAAACTCTTGTTCCTGACTATTTTCCTCAGTGAGGGGCTCTCTATTCTGTGTGCACATGTGTGTATGGAGGTCTGAGTGCCAGCCACTGGTGAGCAGCCCCTGGGTCAAAAAGGGCCACGAGTCTGAGGAGCCAGCAACTCAGGAGACTGGAGAGTGTGCCTGTTGTGTGGGTGTCAGAGTGTGTACTTGCTCATGAATATCACGCTGGACTACCCACAAGTAGGATAATGGGCTTGCCAGCCAGGTATTGGAGTAGCCCTAAGCAACCAGGGGGTCTGAAAGTCGGCTACTGGAGGGACTGTGGCATCTGGGGGTCAGCTGCTGGAAGGCTAGTGGAGAGACCTCTTTGTGTACGTCTGTGCATAGGGCAATGAGGAGGCCAGGGATCTAGGGGCCACATACTGGAGACACTCAACACCTCGGTCCAGTTATAGGGGGGGTCCATAGGACATGTGTGTATCTGTGTAAGTGTGTCAGGAGGTCTGCAGGACTCAGGAGCTTGTATGTCCAAGTGCCAGCAGCACGGGAGATCAAAGATGGGGGAAGTTACTGGATAGACTGTCTAAAAGCACATCAGCTACTGGAGGGATACATATAGCATATATGTATATGTGTACATGTATGTATATGTGTATGTGTACATTTATTTGTACGTATACATACAAGCGTACATGCACATATATTTTCCACTAATGGGCTTTCATCCTGATCAGTCAGGGAAGGTAACAGGATGACGCCATTGGCACCGTTTGCCTTTGGTTGAGTGCTGTGTTGTCTGCCGGTGTTGATCTGTAGGACCAGCCACATAGATATGTATGTATGTATTGTGTACATATGCGGCTACTGAGAATACATGCTCAGCCTTGCCACTGTCTGGCCCTGGGGGTATGGAGCTGCAGCAGCCTTGGCTGGATTTGGGCTGGATTCAGCAACCCCAAGCACTCTGGAATCCTCCAACTCCCAAAACCTCTGACAACTTTTTGTGCTGTTGGAGAACTTATAGCTCATCTGTCTCACAGCTAAAATAAATCGCACCCACCATATATACAACATGCAAAATCAAGGTGGAGAAATGATTTACTTATGACTACAACGCTACAGAACTGTGTAGGGCCCTAATTCAGAAAACAAGTATTTGTTTAACTGCAGACATATCAAGGGTACCCAGACTTAAAGTTATGCTCATATTTAAGTACCTCTTTAATAAGGTTTTATGACAATAGGGAGTCATCTTCGTGGCTGATTTCACAGTCAAGGGTGTTGTTCCTAACTCTACTTCTATCCACAATAGCTTCAGCATTTAGTAGAGCTTCCAACCCCAGTTAGGTGTCTTTTTGAGTGTATGGACTAAACTTCACACAAGGCTTTCAGATAGACTGGTAACACACCTGCCATGCAGCAAGGACACACGCCCCATCCACATGTTCCCTGTCTTCTGGGACATGCGCTAAGAGTGGTGGTTTCTTTCTCATTCATCCCTTATTCCAGCCAAGCCTGGCTTCTTAACACATTCTTTTCCCTTGATGGTCAAGCCGTTCTCAGGGGAGAGCTGTATTTGAATATCTTCAGGCCAAAGTGGGCCTGTAATCTGAGTTTCCTACTTCAAAAAGATTGATATAGTCTCATGTACTGGCAAATATATACAAATATAGGACATCCCTGCCATGGCAGAAAAAAGCAGGCGACCTTCCTTCCTCTTTGGTGCCTAACCTCAAAAAAGGGTTTGGGGTTACAAATCCAGACCTGAGAGAAGAGCCTGAATCTGGTGGCCTTTGCAGGCACCCTTTAGTATTCCCTTACGACTACAGTAGACAGTGCTTCCATAGTCTGCCGGCTGCTGTCATTCCTGGGTGACTAATGCTTCTCTGCTGCTGCCCGGGAGCCTGAGTGGGCTCTGGATTCAGCCCACGGCTATGGTGCTGAACATGTGCGTGGGAGTGAACATATCAGGAGCAGGAAGTGGGCTTTACCTAGGGAGGCTGGAAAACTGGAGGAGCTCTGAACCCTCCTTGTTCTCTGGCTGCAGCTCTGCTCACTGAGAGGGTAACTGCCTGCAGCTGGTTACCCTGGCTGGGTCCCTCTCTGCTGAAGGTTGCCACCTCCACTGGGTGAAACACTCCCCAAAATGCTCCCTGAGCCTCTGTAGGCAAAATGAGGTGGGTCACAAGAGCTCCCCAGTTGCCCTGTATAAACTGACCCACCTCCGTTTGAGTGAAAGGCAGCAGCAACAAGCAGCAGAAGGTGATAATCTTTCAGCTGATGTCATGGCAGTGGGAAGAAAACTCGATCAAGGCTGAGGTATTTATTTGAGCAGGGCAGTCGAGACAGCACCCTAATTCCTATGAGTGGATTAAAAAAAAAAAAGAGCCTTTGGATCTTTCCCAACGGCCCTTCCCATTCACCAGGGTTTTCATCTTCCCCCCTGCCAAAAAGGCATCAAGAATGCAGCAGTGCAAGCTGTATACAATACACGCTGGATTCGTGTCATTTGTGTATTTTCTGCATTTTTGTGGGGAAAGATGCACTCAGTTGTGACTTTCGGGAAGCTCAGGCCATGCACATAACAGAAAGCTCTCTCCTGGCTATCCAAACACCAAGCAATGTCTTCATTTTTGAGTATCTAAACTAGGGCAGCTTGAGCAGGTTGGCTTTCAGATGGGGGATATTCGGTGCTTTCTGAAAGCGAAGCCCAATGTCTGAAGTTTAATGCATCTCATAAATAGCGGTACTTGGAATCGCAAACCATCTGGGAAAGCCTTGGTCTACACGTCGTGCAATGCCATGCTATAAGAGCACAATCCGTCTGTTTCCCTGTGGTCTGCTCGCACTGATGGCAGTGCTTGCTATGACGAGTAGCTCTGTAAAGAAGCATTCTACCCAGTAATATCTGCCTGCCAGATCACCTACTTGCTGCATAAACCATCTTAATTTTGACAGTGGAGTCATACACAGGCCAGACGTGCCAGACACTTAGAAAAACAAAGCAGAACAAGAACAAAGGTGGCGAACACAAAGCAACCAAAGAGAGGTAAGGATGGGTGAAGCTGGAGATGGCAACAGGATTCAGCAGGAGATGGTGTAAGAGGTTTTAACCTCCTGTGTTTGTGTCAACCCAACAGTAATTAAGTACAACAATCCAGGACCCATTAACATGCACTCCTGTGGCCAGTTCTTAAACCGGTTTCTCCAGGCGGATTTTATTGTGCCCTGAGCACAATTATTTTTCACAACATTATTTTCATGAGAGGTTATTACACATTAAATTACAGCATTCCCACGCCTTCAGGCTTTCTGTAACAGTAGGAGAAATGGTGGGCTGGAGAAGACAGCTGGGTTTGCACGTGGTATATGTCAGTTTACTTAAGCAGAACCATTTTACTGCTGCTGGAGGAATGCAGCAAAAGGTCAGTGCTGAAACTCCACTAAAGTAAGTTGAGCACACATTCCAGCTGCGAACATATGCTCACTACTTGCTTGATCAAAAAGGAAATTTCAGAGCTCTGCTACATGCTTGCCTTGACCCTGCTCCATACCGCCTGTCTAGTGTGCATCAGACAAAGTATTCTTTAATCCTGCATGGAATACGCATTCTGGTTAAAGGATGCTTGGAATAGTTGCATATCATCATTAGCAGCGTAATCTTAAACTGGGCCCACGCATATGGAGAAGTGCACGATAGTATGGAGAGGGATGTCAAGAGAAGTGTTATATGAATGCATGAAATGTGAGGTTTTACTTCTTAGTCCTGTGTGCCCATCACAACCTGACTCTGTCCAAATGAGACTCATCTTTGCAGGTGAAAAATAAACTCAATATTATTATTATTCAGCTCTTGCATTTTCCTTGCCTGTTTCTTCTTCAAATGTTTAATCTTCTAGAGTCTGCCTGATCTGGTCGGTGTCAGAGGAAGAATTCTGTGCTAACAAAATGCACAAAGAAGCCGCACCAACCTAACTGGGCTGTTAAAAATTGCAGAAATGAAGCTCTTATTGCTACAAGGTCTTTTGGCTGATTTAGAACATGCCCTCATAACATCACTTGATAAAAATAAGACTCTGACTTTTTAATAGAACAAATAACTTAGGTTTTATATTTAACCACAGTCACTGTTAAAGCTATAACTGGTTTTCAGAATATTTTAGGAATCTGATCTTGATCTTCCATATGTTAAAAGCCATCACAACAAATACCTTACATTGTGGTTCCTGACAAAGAAATAACAAGGTGGCTGCAGCCTTAAATACAAAGCGTTTATTTTGTGTTCAGATTTGCTACTTTTATATCAGAGTAAGTAACGGAAATTATCATTTCAAGGCAAGGAAGGAGGCAGTCTTGAACCAGAGGAACTTGGAAACCTGCATGATATTTGGAGAGAGGGTACTGATGTTCTAGTTACTCACACACAGCTCTTCAACAGCTCCCAGACTCCACTGTGAAAAATGGCACTAGTATTGAGGACCCCTAGATGCACTGGGAGCAGAGGATATTTTGACACAGGGAGGTGGGTTCCTTTCTGAAAATGGGACTTGCAGGCTTTAAAAATATGACCCAATGACCATTGTAATCAACCAGATTAAAACTGGGTTTACTGATCTCACCTTGTCTTTGGGTTGTGCCGTGGGGGAAGCTTCAGTCAGCTTAACTGTATTGTACAGTCATGGATTAGTAGCTAAACATCTAGAATCATACACAGATTAAAAAGAGGGTGTTAAAAATATGAGGTTAAAGAATGAGGTCTTTTCTGGCAAAAACCCAACCCCTTTTTTTTAATATTGTTTTTTACTATGGGTACTATGTGGGATGACCACATCGTACAAAATCACAATGAATAATAATTTGGAGAGTGGAAACAACATGCTGCATAAATGTAGTAGGCATTTGGGGAAGAATCCATCACTGGCACCAGATTAGTTCATTTTCACTGACTCAGCAAGTTTGCAGTTGGCAACAACAGATTGTAGGAAAAGCTGGTACAATGAGGGTAGGGCTGGCATCCAGCTCGACCCAGAAAAGCTGGAGGAATGGGTTGACAGGACTCTCTTGCAGTCTGGCATTAACAAATGTAAAGGCCTGGCCCTGGGAAGACATTAATCCTGGCAATAGTACAGGCTGGGCACTGACTGGTGAGGGAGCAGCTTTGCTTTTAGAAGAGGCTGGGGATCCTGGTGGAGAGCAAGCTGAACCTAAACCAGTAGTTGTGGTGAGGAAGGCCAACAACATACTGGGCTGCATTAACAAGAACGTAGCCAGGAGGTCAAGGGTCAAGGGAAGTGAATATTTCCCTGTAGCTAGCATGGGTGAGGTCACATCTGGTGTGCTATATCCAGTTTTGGGCATCCGAGCACAAGAGAGAGGTCAACAAATCGGAGCAAGTGCAGTGGAGAGCCACTAGGATGCACAGGGGGCTGAAGGACATTGAAGATGTTCAAGGAAAGGCTGAAGGTACTCTCAGCATCTTACCAAGGATCAAGTTATTGCCAAGCTATTTGTAGCATTTTAGAGCTTTAGCCTCCTAGCAAAATATTTTCATTTGTCTCAGACAGATGCCTTTTGAATAAGGTCCTGGATATCATCAGGGAAATTATTCTGTCATCTTTCTGTAGAGAATTCACAAAACTTGAGCGTTGCAGGTATGTCATAAATGTATCCCTTCTTCGAGCACAGAACATGCAAACAGAATGCAGCTCTAACAGCTTTCTGCAGGAACTGTACAGGTCTCACAGAATGACCAGAGCTCATATTATGTTTCATTTCCACTTTTTTAATTCCATATTTTAGCTTTTCCATATTTCTTTTTATAATTTCTTTACTAATCCTGTTATCGTACAGAGATATAGGCTGTCTTGTCTCCTTTGCCTCTTCTCTAGTACTGATACCAAAAAGAGGTTCACTAACTCTGCTTATTTTACACCCTCTGCTCCTTAATGCTCTAATCTTAAAACTACTTCTACATGTGCCTATCTTTACTGCTGTAAATCAGTCCAGTTCAGCAATCTGCAGCAGCATGTGCCTAATTTGGAGTGTGTGAACACTCCCAGGCTCCACAGGAGCCAATGACCACAGACTCCAAAAGTTCAACTTGCTAAAAGTTAGGTACTCGTTGATCCCAGCCACCTGCCACATTTCTTTGGTCCTTGATGATGTAAGCCACAATACTTACTAGCTGTCTATTCTCCATATATTTTTTAGTGTTCGCTCTGTACTTTAACCTTTTCTATTTTTTTCCTGTATGACCATGCAGATTTGATGTGCTCCTCGCAATTTCCAAGATAAATTTCCACACATATGCCTGCAGAATTCCTTCTAGTCTCTTTTGGTATCTTTGAATACCACATCATCACCTTTCTGTCTCAAAATGATGTGGTTTTGCTCTTCTTCTCCTTTTTTCTCCATTTCCTGGACAGACTTTTTCACTTAATCTTTCTTTGCACAACTAAGTCTTATCAGTTATATGGCCTTGAACAGCTCACCTGTCTTGCCTTCCTTGTCCCTTGCAAGGTCTATACAAATTTGGAGCTCCTCAATATGCTGTGGCATTGCTGTATTACTCGCCCTGCTGTTGAGGAGATAAAATTTGCCCTATTCTCTTTCCCCTATTCAGAAAAGGAGCTATAGGAACAAAACCTGAATTACTGCATTTGTACATGAAAACTCATCCTGTTTGCTTTAGCCTGTTAACCTGACCAGAATGTAGATCACTTCTGAAATGGCCCCGTTTCTTCATTTAGCCAAGGAACTTTCTCTTTGGATGAATTTCTGGTGGCTGACTCAGTTTTAGCCACCCATCTAGGTAGCTTTCTGAGAATGCAGCCTGCAGCTTTACTAGACCTTTGGTGATGAGAACAGGATATAGTTTTATATGCACATTTTCAAAGAGGGAATGAAAAATCTACTGTTACTCTTATAGATTCAGTTTAACCTCAGGTCCCTTTTAATCAGTCCTGGGAATCAACTTATTTATACTAAATAACAAAGAAATAAAACTCCCTTACCCTCCCACTCTCGTTTGCCTATTTATAGAGGTTCACATAAAAAGGAACATGAAAGGAAAACACCAGCTCCATCTTTAAGCTAAAATGACATTTTGGAGCCATCAGAAAATTCAAGCTGACAGCTGTCTGATTTGTGCTCCCAGGGATTGAAGGCAGAGCATCGAAACTTTTGGACAATTTTAAGGGCAAAGTTCTATAAGGAAAAAATATTTATCCTTAAGAGTGGTGCAGCACTAGAATGGACAGCCAGAGAGGGTAGGGAATCTCCTGCCTTTGAGGATACTTTTTCAGAGCCCTGAGCGCGCCAGGCAGCTGTAATTGCTTTGTACAGCCCCCCCTATGTCCTCCAAACTGCACCCTCTGCCCATTGCTCCAGGAGCTCCCTTTAAGCTCAGGGCTGCACCTTCAGTCCTGGCCTAAGCTACAGCATAGGTGTTTCTGTTCCTGGTCTGGTTCCCAACGGCTCCTGTGCTGTTGTTTGGATTTCCTGGTTTGACCTGGGACCTGACTTGTTACCTTGCCTTTGTGTGCTGAGCAGTGGACTGTCGATGGGACCTGTTAGCATCAGCACCCCTGCTCTGCTCACCCCGTTTGGGTGCTGGTGAGGACCTAGGACTGTGCCCTGGCTGAAGGCACTGCCCCTGCCCACACTGCGGTCACCCTCAGCTGCTGGCTTGCCTTCCCTTGTGGAGCAGCCCTGTTCTTGTTGCTGCCTGATGAGGTTAAGGATTTGATCGGGCAACCTGCTCTTGCTTTGGAGTTACCACTGCTTGGAGCAGGAGGTTGAATGACGAACTTCCCAGGTCTCTTCTAATGTAAATCTTTCTGTGACTCTGATTCACTAGTTACTCAGGGAGTTAAGGAATCAGAGATAAGATCAATGGGGAAGGGCAGCAGAAGACATGACGAGTTCTTCAGTAATATCATTGACAGTCTAAATTTCCTCCCTGTAAGAGCTATTACATGGTTGCTCTTTTTGTACATGCAATACCGTGATGGGCACATTGCATTCTGTTCTGCTGTTCTGTTGAAACCAAATAAATGAAACACCCAAGGAAGAAACAAGGTATTTCTGCAATGGGCAGGGTAAGGCTGAGTCTGCAAAACCTGCCATGGGTATGACAGGGGCAGAAACAGGGAGCTGGAATCCCATGGCTCCTGCAACTTAATTTCAGAAACATAAAGGTTTTGGAGAATCTATTTTTCTTGCTCTGGTTCCACAAAATATTCAGAACATGGCCCAGCTTTTGGGAGGTAGCTGGTGAGACTTGTGTCCTTGAACTCCTGCTAGCTAGGTAGCTCTAGGGTGCTTAATCACATGGAAAGCACCTGCAGCTGATGACAGAAGCCAGCGGTTTCCAAAACCCTGCATGGGTCACTTAGCTTAGTCTGGAGTTTTTATGCCCTTTGAAAAGTTCTCCCAAGTGCAGATCCGGATGCAAGCAGGGTGAGGATGAGGCACTTTGTGCAGCCACTCTTCACCCACCCTTATGTAGCTGGGAATGTTCAAATGCTCTAGCACAAAACAAAGGAACATGGTCTTTGAAACACCCCCACCCCTGAAAACATCCAGGATACTGCAGCCAGTATACTGAGAGACCCTCGTGATGCAAGAGTGTGTGAAGAGTCTGCAGGGCTTCAGATTATGGACTTGAGATTGCTTTTCAGACTTTGATTGAGAAATGTGTCTGTGCCTTTGGGAGAGAGGTGCAAGAGACAGCAGACACTGTCACTGCAGATGCTGCTGGATCCAACACCAGTCAACACACCTTCACCGGCAGTCTGCTGCCCCATTGTCAGGTAGGCTGCTGGGCGCCAGGGAAGGGATTCATCTCCAGAGTAAAAGACTTCCATTTAGGTGTCTCCATGGGTCTCAGCTCCTGTGAAACACAGACCTTGTCAATGAAGGTAGTGGCGTTCCGAGAGTGCTTCAGCTCACCCTGAAGAAGACACCTACGGGGCAGTGAGCTGTGTCAGTTACTGAGCTCCTTGACTGCATTAACTAGATTCCCACTGACTGTACTGCAAGCTTAGACCCTCAGTGCACATGGACCTACCAAAATGCAGGCACCTTCACTCTGGTGTCTGAATACAAAGCAGTTTCCCACCCCAAGTTCTTTTCCTAGAACCAGGCTCTGCTCTACTATCCTCTTGTGGTGGGAGGCCCTGCATATTGACCCCTTCCCCTCACTCTGCAGTAACTCATTCAGCCTTCCTCTGTGGAAGAGCGACACGACAAGGGCTACACACCTGCCTGCCTTATGGGATCTTGAAGACTTCAGATGTCGTGAGTGCAGCCAAAACATGAAGTAATGTTGCTTTCCCTCACCTCCTGGGGACCAGCGGGCAATCCAGTTATGTGCTAGAAACATCTGTTATGCTTTGGTTCAAGTCTTGTATTCCACTTAAAGACTCAACCATACTCCCTAAATACCAGGGATCTGAGGAGTTTCACTTCCATGCCTCAGGTAGCTGTGGTCAGGAATCAGGGATGCAGTATTTATACACCCAGCATCTTCCTGCATTCTCTTCCCCCACCAACGCAGCAGGGGGGATGGGAAAAGGGTGGGGGAAGAGGACAGGAGGAGATGTCAAAGACAGGATCCTTTCTGTGGAAATTAAACAACAAATCACAACGGCTATCAAAGATGGATTACAAGGTTTAGAACCTCATTGTTGCCCGCCCTGCAGGAAAAAGGCTTGACAAAACAAGGAAAGAGTTCAGATGACTGCACAAAAGGCCCAGGATTCAGACTTCCCTAAAATTTGAGGAGGGATCCAGACCAACAGATGAAGAACTGACATGCAAGAGAAAGTCCTCAACTGAGCTAATGGTACAGAACTCAAGGAAGACACAGTTACCTGGCAAATGGCAGAAATTGCCTTTAACCTTTTATACTGGATTACAGCAAATAATCTGAATGGCTTCCACAGTCAGGAATCACCCAGACATATGGCCAGCTGGCCTCTTGGACAAAACCTCATCATCACCACCAACAAAAACAAGTTATTTCTGCTTTCCTATTAATAATGCTGCCTAAATGGGGCATTTAGCATCCCTGTTCCTGAAGTGTCCCTGTTCCTGCGGTAATGAGAAAACCATACATGTAACAAAATAAACCAAATTAAACACGTTCCATGTCATTCCACTCTTCTAATAAATAACACTGAACAGATCTCTGTGGGGGCTGGTGGCTGTCACTTCTTTTTTTTAAGCTCAGCATTTTGCCCTTGGACTGCCTGTCCTTGTGGAGTGGGAACAGCTGAGGAGGTGATGAGAGAGACAGTGTGGGCTGGTGTGCAGAACACCAGCTTGGGAACCCACCGGTTTGCCATGGAGTCACCACTCTGTCTTATGACAGTCATTTCAACCTCTATGAGATATTCAGAGGCAGACATGGCCACCTCAGAACTGTTCTTGGTGAGATTTTATTGTGCCATGAACGGAGAAGGGCCAGAAACTCAGCTGCACTAAAATATATCTCTCTCTGACAGCTCTGCATCATGGAAGGATTTTTCTGCACTTCCAGAGAGCTCCAAATCTCCAAGTCTCCTTCAACCTGCACTGGCAAGAGCTCCTCCCAAGAGGGGAGTCAGTGCAATCACCAGCAGCTTTGGCTGTTCCCCTTCCGACTCAACACCAACTGCTTTTGCAGGCTATGTGGGCTATCTTCTTCTCCCAGACCCTAGAACGGAAGAGAAGTTGAAACACAATTTCCTTTCCCAGAGGGCTTCCTACCTCTGGGTTTCTATGCCAAGCTTTAAACAGGCATAAGCCTAGGACAGATCTTGTGCAGAAAATGGTAAAGATAAAGGATGCAAGTTCTGCTCTGTTACATCATGGTACATTGGGAACAGCTCTGCTGCAAGAAGGAATACGTGGTTGTGTCATTAAGTGCAAGATTTGCCCATAACCCTGTCTATGTGCAAACACAGCAAAGTTACTCTCTGTCCCTATGAACTAGCTTCTGTGGTAACTCCTCAGGAGAAAAAGATGGGTATGTTTGATAAATCTGTGCTTGGCATACCCTCTTCAGAATATGAATTTAGCATGAATAAACAGCAAACCAAGATTTTTTCCAAGCAAGCTAGCCTTTTTTTTTCCCTCTTCCCTCCAAAAAAATAGCAGGAATATGTTCTGTCATTTGTGCCGGTCTATAGGATATTAGCATGTGAAAACTCAGTGACAGCCCTTGTGGCAGAATGGGAAGATAATGATTTTAAATTACTTTCTACGTTAACTTACCCACTCTCTTACCCATGTATGCACATGCACCAAGATGCATGTGCCTGAGTGGCCTGTGTGGACATGGAGGACGAGGGAGGCCCCCTGTTAAGTCTTCACTATGTATCTTAGGTTGCTTTTGACTGGTGATGACAAACTGGATTTGAACAGGTCTTTTATATGCTTTAGGAATCAGCAGTCATAATGAGGTGATACTTTTGCTTCAGAAGCTTGCTTGCTTCAGCCTCCAAGAGTCTTAGGCAAGGTTGCTGTCCATTGTCTTCTTTATTCATTTCAGGTATCTGTATGGCTACAAATCTGCATCTCTGTGGGATAACAGGAAGGGGAATAACAAATACAGTGCACTATAACCCTTTTTGTCATCCTCCTGCTACCAGAGCTCAGGTCTTCTGCTGATTAATCATCTATGCTGTGGCCCTAATCCAATCTAGTCTGGATGCCAACAACACACTCCTCAGTGTTTACCAGTTTTATGGCTACCAGTCGGGTCCTTGGATATCAATACAGGCCATCCCTGCAACCCTTGCTCTATTTTTTTTTTCTGCTGCTTTCATACTGTGATTTGTATTTCATTCGTAATAGTCCTAGCATTTTTGTTACAAATCTCTACATGCTGGCCAGAAAACCCCCTTAGCCTAAAGATGGTCTGATGGGGATCCATGGTCATACTTGGGCTAACAGAATTTTATGCAAGTTATCCAGAGCCTGCAATACTTGCCCTGCCACAACAGTCAGATTTGTTATCTGGAAATCTCCCTTCTCCTCTGTTCCACTACCAGCCTGGGTCTTCAACACAGGCAAGATGAACAATTTTAGTCTTTCCTTCTGTGTTTGAATGGGGGATTGCTCTTTCCAGGCCTTAAAATAGGGAGAGACTTTTAAGAGATTTGAAAATGGAACTTAGGACCCTAAGTCATCATGCATTTTTGAAAGACGTGCTCTGCATCCATATCATGTTACTGCTCAGCTGCGTGGCTTTTCCTAGCCTATCTGAAAGTGGATCCGTACTGCTGTGTTCCAGAGGGGGGTTATTTTAATATTGTACTAAAATACTGACAATGAAAACTTGTTACTTTAATTAGGCGGTAAGCATTGTTCATCCTGGGTCTTAAGATTTTGAGTAAGCAGAGGTTGATTGCTGAAGTAAATTTTTACCATTTTGGAGTTCACAGGATTTATGTTACTGCAAATGCTATTGGTGTCGCCCTTGATGGCTTCTAAATTTCACTGGGCACATGAAGCCAGGACAGCATGCTGTCTGAAAATCAAAAGATTACAGTGTGTTTTCTGGAAACAGTTACTTCATGGGCCAAGAGGACAAGTTTAACCAGAATGAGACATCTTTTAGAGGAGACAAGGCTTGCCTAATTGAATCAGAAGCTCCAGAATTTACTTGGCAGTTCATCTTCAGACCACTTTGCTAATACACAGAAACTCAGCAACCCACTGGCCACAGATCAGACTACAGACTGGTTCAAGACTCATTTCAGCTCCAACGCAGAATTGCTGAGCAGTACCAGACTACAGTATACACTGCATCTCCCAGCTGCACACCATTTGGTCTTAGGCCAGATACCAAGACTCTTGGCCTTATAAGGGCCAGATGTCCCAGTGAAATCACAATTTTTAGCTATTTGTTTTGGTTTCCAGATCAAGCAAGAGAAGTCCTGATTTTTCCAAGTAAGCAATCTGGCCACCCTTTCCATACAGTATGCTGTCAGCACTACTTGCTCAGCAAGAAACTGCAGGTAGGAGGCTGTCCCCTGCTCTAGCTACCCTGGCCCACCACAGCTCTCAGCAGTCACTTTCCAGCTGGGCTGACTAAGAGCCAAAGCAATGCATTCCACAGACTTGGCAGAATTTATCCCAGTTTTTTGTACTATCATCCAGTATTCATATTCATTCTAGGATCAAGAGTACCAGAATGTGATGGATGCATCCCACAAAGTGTTCCTTTGGCTTGGGCCACCAGAACAGCTTGTTGGGAATCTGCAGTGGCAGATGTGCCAGCACAAGTTAGAGAAGCTGTTCTAGCCCATCCCTTGGCTTTACTATGAGAAACCTGACAAAGGACACACGAAGATGCAAAGGTGATCAAAAGCCAATGATGGAAAGCCAGCTCTGCACCCTCCTCTCTCAACCCAGGAAACCGCCAAATACTGTTTTGCCTGCTGATTGGCAGCTGTATTCTGGTTTCCCTCCTAGGACACTGATCATGAGCAAACTGGAAAATTACACTTGAAACATTCTCTAGGGGAAAAAAAAAAATCAATTGGAAAGAAAATATTACAATGCATATTTTACAGACAGTGATGGGTCTGAGATTAGGCGATGTTTCTAGGAGTCACATGCATTGAGAATGGGCAGGTCTTCAGACTGTGGCATAAGAGAACCAAGGAAATCAATGCTCCATCCCTATAACAGTGACCCTGGGCTTTGTTTCCCACCGATGCTGGCCTCTCATAAAGACTGCAGCTATGCTGAGGGGGTGTAAAATACTAGTATTATTCCTAAAAATTATATACGCGCTTTGCATAGCTGAAAAATCATGAGATGAAGTAGAAGGCAGGAGAGAAAAGGGTCTGAAGATTTTCATTGTGAGCAAAAGGCAGAAGATATTCTGAGTGCCGCTTCAACGAAGGCAGAGAGGCTTTGAAATGCCACCTGGCACAAGCCAGGGTCTAGTCCAGTGGTTCCCAATCTTTTTATAGCTGAGCCTCTCTCGAGAGAATAATCAGTATTTCATACATCACTGAATCTAACTGCTCACTTGCCTCAGGGCTGCCATCACCTCCCCTTTGCTCACAGTGCTCCTGCTTGAATGTCTGCAGTATCCAAGGCCTCATGTTACACCCCTGTTAAACTGAAACTGTATGTCATACCGGGTGCGCTCAGTTCAATAAGGTACTCTCCTTATTAACGTGCAGGCATCTCAAATGACATAGACGACGCAAGTTCTGCGCTGTGAAAAGCTGACAGACATATTGGCAAAAATACTTGCATAAATCTCAGCCATTTTTCTCCCACTAATGTGTTAATAAGTCCCGTGAAACGAATTAAGATAAAAGTCTAATCTGCCCAGCTCCAAAGAAGCTGAAACAGCATCAGTGCAAAATGAAGGGAAACAAGTAAGACAGTCTGAGCAAATGGAAGGAGAGGAAAATTAAGATGCTCATACATTATTGCAAAAAAAGAGAGTATTTGGGCTTCAGGAAAAGAGACAGTGAAACAGTAGGGACGTGTGGCCATTTCCCTTTTTCCTCTTCTTTAACACATTACCTAAGCCGTTGTCCTGCAAACACAAATACAATTGCACCCCTGCAAGGGCACGCACCCCCCCCCAAATAAATATGATCATTTGGAAGTCACCTCAGTGAAAAACATGAACACTTAAGAACATATCAATGTCCCCAGCTATGTGTAACTGCAAGATCAATGCTCCAGCCTGCACGCCCTGCTCAACAGAATTGCCGCTGCAAGCAGCAGACATGTGCTTGCATAAAAACAGTAGGAGCAAGCCCCAGGGCTTCCTCTCCCTTTAACATGGCTTACCTCTCTGTTAACCAGCCAGGAGCACTCCTTTTAGAGGTACAGACAAGCTGTTAGCACGTGGGCCGCTATAGTAAGAGGTGCCTTGGATTTGCTGGGTATGTACAAAAAGAGCAATGGTAACTTCAAGCCAATTCTCCCAAAAATACTGAGCTCGCCTGACGTACACCCAGTGATCGTGCCACCAAGGAAGTGACTGCAAAGTTTTCATTCCTTGCTGGTGAGGTCCATAACTGTTTTTACACCTTCTCCTCTAAATAAGGAAGCCGCCTGTGAGGCCTCTGACTGCCCGACCAATTTGACTCCTTTGCTTTCAACAGCCAATGAAACCCCACTCCTGCTTCCAGTCTTGGGTGACAGCATTCATCAAACCTCAGCCAGCCTGGGAGGACAGCAGGTTAGTGTTACAACCATGGCAGGCTTACCTTTGGCAAGCTGTTGATGTCAGAGTGATGATGTGGGGAGGGACAGCCTCTGCACTATAAAGATGGGTCAATCAAATATAACTGAGACTGACCACTGGAAAGCAGGATCTACAAAACATGGTCCCCACCAGTTTGAGTCCTGCTGGCCTGTCTCTACTTCCAACCCAACTGCTATCAGGCTTTAGTTTCATGTCAGCAATCTCTATTTGCTTTCCAAAAATAAGCCTCTGCCACCATGCTGAAGGGAGAAAAACAAGAAGGGCGGTATTTTTAGGGCCATTAATTCTGACCACGTGCCCAGGAGGTGAACCGGATGGCCACTGCACAAAGACTTCTCATCACTATGTCCTGCGAAGCCAGCATTCACCGGACGTTGCCTGCTTTCGTTCTCCTCGGTTTTCTAGCTGGGATTGCTTCAACACATCCAGTTGTAAGCAGAACTAATGGCACATTGCTGGAAAGAGGATGGCAATCTCTGTTGTCCAGGTCCATTGCTGGGATGTCAGGGGAGAAGTCAGATGTGAACTGGGAGAGTGACTATTTGCTAGGAATCAAGAGGCAGCGGAGGCTTTACTGCAACGTGGGCATCGGGTTTCACCTTCAAATCCTCCCAGACGGAAGGATAAGCGGAGTTCACAATGAAAACCAATACAGTGAGTTGCATCCAGAAATGAAATAGAATAGATGTCACTTAATTGCTGTGAACTCTAGTAATTACCCTTCATAGAATGCAAATGTTATTTCTTGATATTATTAATCTGTGCTACATCTGTTGCCTTTTAAAAGTCTCTGGGATCAATAAACATTGGAACCCTCCAGGCTGAAACATGTCACAAATGCTTAGACAAATTTAGATACAATTTATTTTTACTCTGCTTTACTGCACAGATGAGAAAAGACAAACCAGGTTGAAAACTGTCTCTCTGCTGCATTTGCTCACTCCTCACCTTCTCATTTGCCTTTTGAATTCGGAAGGTTGTTGCTGAGCTCAGAGTGCCAAAGCATGATTTTTGAATCCTAGCCGACCAGTACTTTTGGGACACTCAGTCATGGAAGGGGCTTGCTGTTCCTGGTTTGCTTGTTCTTATGGGTGCTGTTCTGTAAGATTAAAAGAAAAGCATTAGCCCCATGGATTTGAATTTCCTGTAGAGGGCAGTTGCTAAAATCTTTTGCAGGAAGGTATCATGAGGGACTTCAAAATGCAAGCCACACTTCTATAAAGCTCAATAACAAACACTCTGCAGTTATAGCATATCAGATAAAAATATTTTACTTATTAGAAAGCCCAAGAGTTTGACAGATCAACAGAGTCTGATAGAGCAAAAGGATTATACACCATGTGACAATGATTCCAGAATTATTTTAAAGTCCTACAGCACATAGGAAAAAACAAGATCTTCTCTGTGTGTTTTTATTATTCTGTACTAGGGAGATAATTTTAATAAAGAAAATATGAAGTGTTCATTAGGGTTTTAAAATAAAACAATTATATCTGAATTGCCCTTGATTAGCTATAAATTCTGTGATAACACTTCTATTGAACTTCTTATTTTTTTAGGTATGTTTGAAATATCCACTGTAGAGAGAGGTGTTGTTAGCCTGTTTGGTGTGAAAAGTGCTCTCTTCATCGCAATGAACAACAAAGGGAAACTATACGGAACGGTGAGTACAAGTGCAAATAGTTTTTCAAGGCTTAAACAAAGACTGCAAAGGTTTTGGGTTTTTTTTTCCTCCTGGAAATCTCTGATTATAAGCAGAGAAAATAGCCTTTCAATTACAGGGACCCTGCCCAGCCCGATATCACCAGTGTTATTTAGTGCAACAAGCAGCACGGCTGTTAAAGGTTTGTTGTTTTAAAGCTTTCCAATAAGATTGTACAGGGACCACCCTAGGAAAATTAATGTATTCTGCAAATAGTACAGGTTAATTAGATGGCTTCTTCTAAGGGCTCAGCACTGCAAACACATTCTAGTAAGACTGAACCCTGTTGATTCCCTTTTTCATTGCATAGTATGTAAAGCAAAAGGGAGTGCTCTGCAAAAAACCCTAGGAGGTAAAGCGTGTGTGTATGTCCTCCGTGTGTGTATGTGATTGCATGCGTATGTGTGTTTGTATAGGTGTGCGTAGGAGAGGTACAATTAGAGCTGTCTATACTAGCTACCATTAGTAAAATCATGACCACATGCCTCCCCCTACCAAAAACAACCACACCATGAAGAATAAATAGGAAGTCTACCCTACAAAGTCGACATATGTGCCTGGGGCTATTTTAAGGACCAGTTTTGTGAGATCAGTCCCAAAGGGTGAGAAAACAATAATAGCTATTAACAATGGTATGCAAGTCATACTGCAACATCATCACCATCACCCTCATCTAGAAAGTGCTAGCTATGCCATCCAAATGCAGTTTAACCTCTGAGGCCTGAACAAGGCATCTCCAGTCTCAACATTCAGCAGAAAAAGGCTTGTTAGGAAGCGCATTTGAAAGAGGCTGGCTCTGGGCAATAGGCAAAAGCAGTCCATCTCAAACTAACGAATGGCACTGATTGCATTCATCTTTTTTGTCAAGAACAGTCGTTTCCTTTGAAACAGCTGTAATTTCAACAAAGCATTTCAGTTGCTTAATAAAATACCAAATGTTGTGAAGGACCCGTAGCCATTACTAATCTGACTGATTCCTTCTCACACAGATAATGAGAATGGGATGTTTTAAGGTTCATGTGATGCTGATTTCAAGCACCGAAAAAGTGCCACAAGCCCAACTGTTTTGCTTGACTAGGTCTTCCTAAAGAAATGCAGGGTCTGGCTTCAGAGCTCCCTTTGATTTTTTTTTTCCTCTGGTTCCAATCCAGTCTTGCTTCTTTTCAAAGACATTTTTAAAAGCTGTAAGAGATGTGCATTTTCCCTTGCACAGTGCAATGCCCTAAATTAAACTCTTACAAACTTCGAATCATGTTATTACAAAGATGTCCAAATAGAATGGCACTCATCTGCCAGACATTTGATGTCAGGGAATTATTCTGCGTTCTCTTTCAGTTTCCTCAGTGCTCTACATTTGTCTCTTGCTTCTCCTTGTACCTCCTTTCCCAGATAACTTCCTCTCCTTGGATTTATGTGATGCAACATGAAGAAAAATAAAACTCTTTTCCCAGCTTTGAATCTGCTGCATATCTCACTAATATTATATAATTATATAATTTCACTAATGATTTAAGAAAAGTAAAGATTTTGTGCTAAACTACAGTCTTATTCAAATACTTTATTCAAGCAAATAATTCTCCCTGGGCATTGCTGGTTTTAAGAGAACAGAATGTTTTTACAGCCAGCATATAATTCTTTTATAAATTACAGGACCTCTTGCAGAGGGGAGGTGTGAAATAAAGCTACAACATTTGGGTGAAAGGGCATGATGCTGACAGAAATTATTGCTTGCAAATAAAATGAAGAAATCCATGATTTATGATGAATTAACTTGATCTGTCACAGGAAGTACACAGTCCATTATCTGGACAGGTGGCATCTGAGTTCATCTGACACCAAATTAGCACTGAGGAGGGAGATTTATTGTTGGATGCAGTCACTGTGGCACCACCTGTTGCACACTGCAACAAGTTCTTCTGTAAAAATACTAGTAAGAAAAATGACTTGAGTCTTTGTGAAATATTTATTGTACCTGCTTTGTTCTTTCCCCCCCTTCCTTCCTATTCTTTAGCCTGTTTTCCAAGATGAGTGCAAATTCAAAGAAACCTTGCTACCCAATAACTACAATGCATATGAATCAAATGCTTACCCTGGTGCTTACATAGCACTCAGCAAACATGGGAGAGTGAAGAGAGGAAACAAGGTTTCTCCTGCTATGACAGTGACCCACTTTTTACCGAGAATATGAACATGAGCAAAGCAGAAGATTAAATCCCAGGAAAAACTGTTTCATTTTGCACATGGGAATAATCTCCCAGGTAAAGTATTTATAGTGTTCATTGAAAAAAAAAATTCTATATATGTATGTGTATATTTGGATAAAAATATTTGTACTAGATTCATCACATAACATATGTAATATGATGCTGCTTCACTTCTACTCTGTACAAATTTTACACGGCTGTGTGCCTCCTTTGGTGCTGAACAGAGAAAAATGCAAGCTGGAGTGCAAAGGAAGAAAAGTATTTGGAAGGTATAGAATGGCTGTGGATAATAATGTAATCAATCATAGGTTATTTACTAATTAATATTACTTACCTCAGATAATAACCTTTCATAGTGAGCTGTTTACATATCATGGGCCAAATCGTCAGACGACTTCGCTTCACCAGAGCTTCATGCAGTTCACTCTATCTGAATATCTGCCTGCACCTCCCCTTCTACACTGTGTCCTGTCTTGTAAAGTCCTCAATCTATTTTGATCATTAGGTGCCAATTCCACAACCATTTCCACACAAGCAAACTGTCTACCCCCAGAACCCCTCTGTCTCTGACAGGATTCTTCAGGGTCTCCTCACATGGACTTGTTGGCAAAATGAAGACCTCAATCAATTTCCCTTGGGAAGGGCCACAGGATAAATCACAGATGGGTCCCAAATGCAATATATATTTGGAGCTGAGGATTTTGAATGCCGCCCCCTTGGCATTTTGTGAGCTTAGTTTAGACCCACCTCAAATATAGATGTGTACATCTTTAATATAAATACATGTGTATATATATAGACATGGGATGTGTTAGTGTGTATCTCTGTAATTACATACTTTTAATGAATCAGTCATCCCAGTCTCTAGATGCTCAGGTGCCTTTTTATGTGTACACACGTAAAAGAACATAAATATTTAAAGGCACTGTATTTCATTTAGGCTGAACCTTGTTAATCTCTAAGAACTAGAACTGGTCTGCAGGATGCATTTTATAAAATGTATGAAATTCATGAAAGCTTCCAGCAAAGGATTATTTTAGAAAACTTCTCTGTTTTGAATTCTCTTCTATTTACTGCTTTAAGTATATTTGGTTCTTCTATATTATACCTCACTGAGGTATGAAGGACAGAGGAAGAAGGTTGTACAATCATGCCTTCCTGGGTTGGGGCAGAGGAATTTGTGCCATAATTCCAACTTCTGTCACTTGCAAAGCATCAGTTTCAAAGACAACACAGCAAGCTGTATGAAAGCTTTCCAAATCTCTCCTAGAAGCCATACAAATGGCACATAACCTTGCCTTACTATTTTGACAACCTTTTTCCAGATCACCAATGAAGCTACATTCTCTGTGCCTTTGAAAGAGTATTTTAAGAGTCCCTAAGTCAATAGTCACTATAAATGTCAGTTACCAGAAGCCTTGGGATTCCTGCATTGATGGCATGCTCCTAAATCTGAAACTAGATTCAATGCAATGTCAGAGCATGAGCATTTTCAGCATAGATGGACCATGCTGCTGCAGAAGTGAACATCTGAGTGCAAGATAATCTCCCACGTCCAGCCAAAATGTGGCTATGTCCAGCCTTGACATGCCATTCTATTTGCAGGGGGTGTCTATTCATGATGAATTTGAGCCTTCTGACATGCATGAAAAACACTGTCAGGGCCAGATCCTCAGCTGGAGTAAACCAGCCTAGTGAGACTATCAGTTTATAGCTGCGGAAGATTTGGCCCAAAGAGCACACCTACAAAGATGTATCTACAGCCACGCTTTCTGAAAAACTGTCAAGACAATTGTTTTGTGAACAAGATACAGTTTCCCAGCTACTTTTGTGTGATTTATACTTGAATTTACTTTGCTCAAATGTAAGTGGTGATCACAGTGCAAATGAAGAAAAAAAGAATGGAATACTGTTTACAGTACATGAACGGGACGCTTTGGATACGGTGAAGGAAAGGAGTTACTCTTCATTTTCTGGTCTTGCCGTATGTAGAGAGAAGCCAAGTTGGCACACTTTGTTCATCCACAATGTGTGCAGCAGTTTGCTTTGGAAAAATGTGCATTTTAAGAGAAAAAGCAGGATGTTGTGAGTGGGAAGAGTGGGTCAGAGAAAAGTTTGGAGGATATCAGACAGTTATTTCGACCTAGAGTCCCTAGAGGTGCAGATAGGAAGACTACAGCTGTGCTGAAATACATTAGCTGGCAACCTGTATCCTTGTGTTATATTCCTAATTGTCTTTGAAATTAAGTTTGAAGAAGGATGGAAGAGTAGATGGATGTAGAAGAAACCATAGTTTGAATGCTGACACACAAATTTCTTTCTGATTACAGCTTAAACCACTGCCCTTAGGATAGGATTAAGTCTGTTCCCTCTTAAACCAGTGCAGTCTAGAGTGATTTATTGTTGCGAGGAATGATAAATAATGGGACAGCTGGCATAAAAGGTGAGAATCAGACTCACTGACTCCATTTTGCACATACTGGTCAACAGCGAGAACAAACTGTAGACCAGGTCACAAGAAGTCTGTTTGGACACAGCCTGCTGGGCTGAGCTTGTTCTTAAGAACTGCAGACCCTTGCAGATGCAGTTTTGGTGGGCATTTGGAAAGCCCCACCAGTCACTCTGCTGAGTTACTCTTTACACCACTGCTTTTTCCTTATTACTTATCAATGCCAGCCAGATCAACATTGAAGTCAACATTGAAATCAAAAAAGGTCTCCTAGTGCCAGGAATCTTGACTAATAAGAGAGTGAATCACATCATTGTCAGAAGTGACAATGAAAGATGCCATTGCCAGGAGTGATAACTGTGGCAGGAAACCCCTCCAGCAGAAATAGTGCAGTACTGAAGCATTGTGGAGTTTTAGACTAGCTGGAAATGATACTTTGGCAGAGGTGCTTCTTAAGTGACCGGATGGCTACTTTCAAGAGAGGAGTTAAGGCACATGTTGACACATTGCTGTGGATGTGCAAGCAGTCTAGGGGCAGCTCACGGTAGCAGAATGCACCGTGGCAGTGTTCAAGAAGTTATGTAATTTGCCTGGGAAATGGCCTGATCCTGTTCTGGCTCATGCTTGGTTAGATAAATTCCACCTCCTCCTCCTCAGGCCGTTATCACCTGCATAAGAGAAGGAGGATTTAGGAAGACCACCATTCATTTTACACACCTTAGGATAAATTTGTTGAGCTGGCACAGAGGAAAAAAAAAAAGCCAAACCATTTGTAAGCTGAATGTGCATGATACGGAGGCTGTGGAGAGAATATGGGCATAGTCTGGCAAACTCTCAAGTGAAACTTGCTTTGGAAGAATAGTTCCACGAATATGTGACTACGTGAAGAAAACTCATGAAAGTAAAGGAGTTTCCCAAATCAGGGCCAAAATAGGAACCTATTATTGACAGTTCTTGTGGTCCCTTTCAAAGCATATCTCATCTCAGTGCACATTAACATGGAGTCATGAAATGAAACAAGCTTTGAAAGGATCGCCGTGAATGCCCCACATCAGCCTGTCTTGCCCATGTTTTGCGCATGGGATTCTCCTGTGGAGTTGATACCTATTTTCTTAGGTTTCTTATTCCATAGGCAAATCTCATAATAATTTAAGACCTAATCCACCTCCATTAGGAAACAGTCTTGACTGGAACTGAATCATGTTCCTAAATAATCTGATTTTCCCCAAACTTGCAGCAATGCAGACACACACACAGTGGAAAAGCAGAGTAATTTTTGTATACCTCACTAACTATTTCAATTCCGAGATTTTATTTTGCACAGTAAAATGGTGCCAAAGTTCTCACATTTTTTTTCACTAAAATATACCTCATATTCTGACTCAATATGGACTCACAACTGAGACTGTAAATTTGCAAGAAACACAAAACTCTCCAATTGTTTGTGAAATTGCTTCTATTTTTATATGTATGTGCTGCGCACAATAGTTTAATGTATTCATAAAATAAACTTTTATACATTTTTGGTAGTGTTTTGACTCCAAATCCCTCTTAACATTTGGTTTTTAACTTGCGTCAGAGCTGCTGTATTAAATCCCCCGCATACACACAGGTTTTATTCACCTCTAGAACCAGAGGACGTATCGGTACACTTAAAATTGTGGTAGACTTCTGTGTTCTTCAGACTTCTTGCCTGGGAAGTCATAAGAGAGTCGTGCTTGTTGTAAAGAATCGGGGAGTTTCACAGAAGAGAAGGAAAATAAAAGTGCAATCTGATTAAAGATGAGTTGTCATGGTCACCTGTCTAAATTCCAATACTTTTTACCTGGGGAGGTTCTAGCGGTGGTCTCCTGTTGCCAGTGCTCTTCAGTGTGTAACTGCCCATGCAGATCCCTTACTTCATGAAATAAGAAAGGCTTTTTTTTTTTTTTTAAATGGTGTTTTCTTCTTGCCTGGAACTAATTTGGGAGAGCAGCTTCCTGCAGCCATCTCTGAAGGTTTTTGCCTCACTCTTCCTCAAAGTTGAGTATTTTGGAAACACTCCTACATTTCAGTGATTTGGTAAGTTTTGCTCTCCCTTTGTCCTCTCCCAAGTTGCCATTTAATCAGTCTTTCAGTTAATTAAATGATTACAGACCTCTCCCAGTCTGGGGACACAGACTAAGGTATTAGAAACCAATAGCTGGGAATCTGCCACCTGTTTTTTAGTTCAAGTGCGCTGTTTAATCCATACCAGCATGGTATCACAGAGTAGACAAGCCTCCAAAGCCCTGATTGCTGGCAGCCCTTCTCAGGAGCGTAAGAACATCAGCACCACCATGCTGGCTAAACACCATTCTCTACGTTTGCGTTTTGGCTGCCTACGCTCCCCAGTAATAACTTCCTTTGCTTACAAGTCCTCATAAATTCTTGCATATCATTGCTTTGCATATGTGCCACATTTCACCTGAGAGAGGACTACATTTCACTGGTGGGTTAAGCAATACTTCTGTCTGTTATAGAAGTGCCTTGTTTACAGCGCTGAAGGCCAGTCAGTGTAGGCGGAAGTGGGAACAGGAGAAGATACACAGCCCACACGCAGTGACTGGAAACAACAGGGGAAACTGGTAGCTGATGTAAACCAACCTAGCCCCAGCAAAACAGAAACATAAATGATCTGGTAAGGAGTCATCTGCAGAGGCTAGGAAAAGGCTACATGTGGCCAGATCACAGGACACCCCCTCAGACACAGGCTAGTTTCTTCTCCCTGAATTGCAGTTTGCCCTTTGAAAGGTGATGCTGACCACACACACCTAGGCAACTGCCCAGGTGCCCTGGGAGGCACGGACAGTTGCCATGCTCCCTTCCCACTCTGTGCTCTCAGCTCAGGGGATGAAAAATCTTCAGGGAATTTGGGGCACAAGAGATGGTGGCTAAGCCCCACACCTCTCTGAAGAGCAGCAAAAATTTTGGCTGAACTTTGCTCGGTTTATATCATTTTCTGCTTCCTCCCAGGTAATTTGAAACTTAACGATGTACCTGTTCCTACAGGTACACCTGTCACACAGTAACCTTATCCTTCTCCTCACCACTCCAGCTTGGGCTCCTGCCTCAGCAGCTCTCCACTGCTCACCCTGGACCAGCTGAGAGATGCTTGTCAGGGAAGGAGAAGCTTTAATAGGCAAGGGCAAATGCAATTTAAACAAAAAAATCAGTCGAATGTCTTAAAAAGACACCTCTCCTAGTTCCCTGCACTAATCCTGTTCCTCTAGTCTCTTCTTTCCTCCCAAGTCTTTTTGTCTGACCTGCCACTGAAAATGTAACTGCTCCTCTGAAAAGTCTCTCCCTGCATCCAGAGCAGAGCAGAAGTATCCAAGCATGTTCCTTCTCTCCCCCCTCCCCCAAGTCATGCTGCCCTCTGTGTCCCCTGGCCTGAAGCCAGAGACCCATAATCTGTCCAATTATTCAGGCTCTGGCTTCTCTGATGACCCATTGTCTATAAGAGGCAGCAGGTGCTGTTTTCATTAGCTCAATGAGCCTGGGTTGTCAATAGCTCCTGACAGACATGCCAGACCTGAGCTGGCTGGAGGTTACGGTGTGAGGAGCACAGGTGAAAGCGGGCAGCACTACACCTTCCTGAAGCCAGCAAAAATGGCTCAGCAACGGTAGCAAGACAAAAAAAAAAAAAAAAGGTAAATATGTATGAAAGAGCAGGAAACACTTTCTACTCGAAGAAAGTTAAGGGCTAAATAGGCGTTGCTCTGGGAACATTCTGGTCATGGAATCAGAGATATTTAGATGGGGAGGGACTGCTGGAGGGCTTGAATCCAACTGTTAGCTCAATGCAGGACCAACTTCAAAGCTAAGGGAGGTTGTATCAGGAAGAATACCCTCTATCCACCCCCTCCAACAGCCCCTGTGATAGCCTCATGATTCATTAAGCTCTGGATGGAACTCTGGATAGCAACTCAAAAGGGGACAATCAATCAATCACAGACAGATGTCTCAAAGGGGTCACCAGTGCAGTTCATGCTTTGCTGGACGGCAATCTAAGAGCTGATGGCATCTTCGTATCAGGCCTTGACACAAGCCACATCCGTCCTGTGCACTGAGCAGAAAATGTCCTTCCTACTGGAACTCACCCCTACCAACACAAACGGCTGCAGAAATCACCTGAAGGATTCAGTACCCTGAAGGGAAAGGAAAAAAAAGAATAAAAAAGACTTTCTGACAACTCACAGATGCAAGGCTACCTCAGTTGTAGGTACACAAATTTTCGGGGAAGACACAGGTACGTGAATTGCTTGGCTTCAGTACAACCCCAGACCGCTTTCAGGGAAAAGGGTGGCAGCAGTGCTATTCCGAAATCTGAATGCCACCTAACACCTGCGGTGCTAGAGACAGGTAGGAAGAGTCTGACCTCCTGAGGGAGATTACTGCAATTTTTATTGGCTGTTATTATTATTGCCCTCTGGTGGCTATCTTGGTATTTAGCGGCTAGCTGTCAGAGACCAAGCATGGGGTCTGTACCATGGGCCTGGGCACAAGGGGGAAATGAGGCTACCACCTCATGGCTGTGATCGGATATAGGCTTCAGGTCCCTCGGTGTGTTAGTATCTGTTGCGCCCTTATACAGGAAAGTCACAGTTTTAACAGGGAAGACACAGAACACAGTATTTGGGATTCGGGTATCTTCTTGATGAGCAACTTTTCATAACACTAGCCAGGTAAATCTATCATGAAAACTACGTTGCTTTTACTCCAGATTTTCCAACCTGAAGATTTGTCAAGTTTTTTGCAAACGTAAAACCTGAACCTAGGCATCAAAGGCAATGCTACACGGAAAGCCTTAAAGGACGTAGGCATGGACCTGTTGGAGTGGGTCCAGAGGAGGGCCACAAAAATGACCAGAGGGATGGAACACCTCTCCTATGAGGAAAGGCTGACAGAGTTGGGGTTGTTTAGCCTGGAGAAGAGAAGGCTCCAGTGAGACCCTATTGCCGCCTTTCAATACTAAAAGGGGGCTTATAAGAAAGATGGGGACAGACTTTTTAGCAGGGCCTGTTGCGATAGGAGAAGGGGTAATGGTTTTAAACTAAAAGAGGGTAGATTTAGATTGGGTATAAGGAAGAATTTTTCTACAGTGAGGGTGGTGAAACACTGGAACAGGTTGCCCAGAGAGGCGGTAGATGCCCCATCCCTGGAAACATTCAAGGTCAGGTTGGATGGGGCTCTGAGCAGCCTGATCTAGTTGAAGATGTCCCTGCTCATTGCAGGTGAGGTTGGACTAGATGATCTTTAAAGGTCCCTTTCAACCCAAACTATTCCATGATTCTATGGTTATATGACATAAAATGACAAGGCTCATTGAATCCCCCTGCTATTCCTTGTTGCACCTTTGGCAGGAAATACTGTTTAGCAGCATGGAGCACCTTGAGTGGGAAAGCAGAAAGCAGCAGCCTTTTCCAAATTATACTGAAGACAGCAATTTTAAAGCATGTTAAGAAATCCCTTTTCTTCCCTGAGCGCTTTATTACAAATAGTACTGTGGGACCATAAGTGATCACAAATTATAGTCTCCAGTTCATCGACTGCCAGAGATGCTCTTTGCAGGACCAGGAGCCCCGGGGAAGATGCTGGTGCTCTGACTGCCAGGGGGCAGTGTGCCACCTGCAGAAACGATAACTCGGGGGAAAAAAGAAATACAGAAGGAAAAAAAAAACCCACAGGAGGGGTCACTCAAACACTTAGAAACAAGCATATTGTTAAGAAATTTACTGAACAGTGATTTACTTCACCAGCAAAATATAGAGCATCATACAAATGCTATAGCCACTTCTCCATCAACTACTGAGCTAGCACAATTTTTCTAGAACAGCAGCAGCTACTGTAGTAGAGTTTCATGAAAAAAAGCAGCCAGAGCTTTCTGGAAAGGAAAAATATAGGCTTCCAATTTAGTTAAAAAAAAAAAGAAAAAAACCCTTTCAGATAAGTTGTTTACTTTCCTCAGAAGATGCAAATGGGTACATTGCAAAAGTGATAACTGAAAACATTTTGCTTTTCAGCATTTTTCACCCATGTCTTAGATCAATAAAGTTTATGGCAGAAAACATCAAATTTTACTTAATAGGTCCTTATTTTCTGTGTTGTAGGTAAAGAAAAAAATTCTCTCTAGTTTAAATGATAGATATGTGAGACATCTTAGTGTTAATACATTTTTCTTTCCTTTAAAAGTGAATCCACTGGCAAGCAACAGGCTGACACAGTCTGAGACCAAAGGGCCAGCCTGTACATTATGTACATAAATGTCATCTGACATTTATGCCACTATAAGGAAGGCAGGAAGCAGGTTCAGGCTTGCCCAGTGTATTTAATCTAAGCCTCCAGTCCAGTCTTTGTGAGTTTCTGTGCAGGATCCCAACGCTGATCCTAACAGTGGGAGAAGGGGTTGGAATGCAATGTTGAAATCTCACGGGGACCTGAGGACCTAATTGCCTCCTGGTCCTTTCCTCCTTCTTGAAACTTGGTGTTGCACGGAGGAGACTGCAGCATGGACATCACAGGCTCTCTAGCAGCTCTGGAACGTCTGTCTTTTAGGAACTATGACGAGAAACCAAAGTAAAGGTGAGAGCTGGGCCCAGTTTGTATGTCAGCTAAACTCAGCCTTGCAGAAGGCCAGGCCAACAACCCCGACCAAAGGTGCCTCCGGGGCCCGGTCTTGTTTAAACCGGCCTGGATCGGGACAGAGCCAAGTGAGGACATCAGAGCTTCTTAATAGCACAGGCAGGGTCAGCACTAACGAAGCAGGGTATGCTCAAGAAGCATTTTTTTTTGGAAAGAGAGAAAAGGAGATGCCTCAGAAAAATCATCCAGGGAGATGGGACCGGAGAATGCAAAGGGAAGAAAAGGAAAGGAAAAAAGGGAAGCCAGGCAAGATAAAACCAACGCCTGATGAAAACATGAATGAAGGCACCGGACAGATTTTTTTCTAATTCCTGCATCTATGGAAAAAAGTCACCTGACTACAAAACGAATGCACTGACCAGGCGGTATCCGAATAGCGGCCATGGTGCCATAGCCCTCTTGTTGAGCTGTGGGCCTGCCTTTCTGAGCGCCTCCCAGCCTAGGGAGGCCACAGCAGGAGAGCTGTGGGCCACAGGATCCCCCCGGCCTCCCGCACTGCTCCCGGAGGGCGAGCTCAGGCTTTCCTGAGCCCTGGGGCGAGCACCATGGAGCCGCTCTCTGGTCACGCAGGGCCTCGGCCCTACGAGCCCTCCCGAGGGACCGGCCTTCCCCTGGGCTCTGGCATCCCCACAGGGCCCAGCCCTTACGCTTGGCCTTAACTGGCCCCAATGGCCCTGACCAGCCTCACCTGGGACCTCCTGGATTGAGAGACATCACCACAACTCTGGAGATGAACAACATGTTTCTCTGGAAATCGGCAATGTTAGAGAGAGGTTAGGACAAACGTTGACAATTCTGTACAATCTTTCTGATTCTGGAACTGAAGGAGAAAGACACCTCTGGGAAAAGGTTCACACTGTGGGGGCTGTAATTGGAGAGGCAGCAGGGAACAGTTTACAGGGTGCTGGACTAGCATTTGGGAGTCACAGGCTCAGTTCTCAGCTCTGCCACAGGCTTCCTACGTGACCGTGGACAACGCGCTGTGTCTCTGCACTGTGCCTTGTATGCAGGGAATGCTGCAAAACCAACAGTGTAGAAAACTAAATTAGCCGTATGTACCGGATTGGGACACCTCTGATAAACGGAGAGTGGACAAATACCTCAGCAGTGTATTTTTCATATCCTAATAATATCACTTCCATCTTCTGTATGTTGCATTTCATGTAGTGAAGCTGCAGCCAGATTTCCCCCTTTGTCTTCTCCAGGCTGAACAAACCCCACTCCAACAGCCTCTCCCTGTATATCATGTGCTGCAGTCTGCACACGTCTTAGTGGCTCTTCTCTGGACTTGCTCCAGCTTGTTAACATCTCTCTTGCAATGTGGAGCTCAAAACTAGACACAGTGTCAGATGTGGCCTCACAAAAGGGAAATAAACACTTCCTTCGATCTGTTGGCTATGCTTTTGCTAATGCAACCCAATATGCCATTGTTTTTTTAATGGTTGCATTGATAGTCTTTCTTACACTAAGGAGTCTCAGAGGGTAAGGAGTGGCAAAGGCAGAGAGTCTATAACCTGGGGATTCCCCCTCCAGCCTCTCAAGGGAACTGCCAGACATTCATTTAAGGCAGTTTTGTGCAAGAGCATGACAATGGAGTGAGGTTGTTGTCTGGATTTCATAAAGTGATTTGCAAACAAATTAAACTGTTGGGAAACAATTCGGTCCCTACGGAGCTTAGCAATGCTCAATTCCATTCCCACTGTTGCTAAGGAAAGCAGAGGATATTCAGCATCTTTGACAGACATTTGCAGGCCATGATCTAAACATGTCTCAGTGACTTCAGAGTGCTGGTCAGTATTTGCCATATAACCTAAGATATGCTCAAAAAGGGAAATAACCAGCCCCAAATATCTTTTGCATTCTGTTTTGTTTGTTTGTTTGTTTTACTTTTGGCATTTACTGAAGCCACCCTGCTCTGCATCAGTTTAAGCAATGGAGGACATAATTAGGTCCCAGGTATTTAACTACAGATTACTTTGTTCCTTGGAAAAATGACCCAACTGCAAGCTCTTGTGCCTCACATTTGGAATCACAAATGATTCAGCAGCAGCCAAGAGGACATTTGGTTTCCTTGTCAGAACACAACAGTGAAGGAGGAAGTAGGAATCTCTTCCAGCTGTTGGGTAACTGAGGGGGAGACTGAGGCTAAGACAAACAGTGTGGGAATCTCTAGGTTTAATATATATAATGCAAACTGGAATTACAGTTAACTGCAGTGACCAATCCTGGCTGATGAAACAGCTGTCACTGGAAAAAAGTCCTAAAAGCAAACAACCAAGTATGCAGCCACAAGCGGAGATTTCTTTTTTCTCTCCAGCCAAGATCTGCATCCAGCTGAACCCAAAAGCATGTTTGTTTTGGAAGCCGTAGTCTGCTGAAAAGTGGTTGGCCAAAATCCAAGGGGCCAATAAGTCCAGATGAGCTGAACAAGCTGTGTCCTTGGATCATGAGATGTGAACATATTATTCAATCCTGTGTTGCATGCATGCATATTGCTGTTCGTTATTTTTTGTGTAGACCAAAATGCCTTGATCAGGACTAAATTTCTGTCCCCTAAATTAACTGTTTACACTTCACAATTCTATTGTGTGCTTTTGATTTCATGGACCAGAGCTTGCAGCACTAGAATAGCTCCTCCAAGAACAATGCAACCATACCGACTTACGTCAAATGAGAAATCATTAGCGATAATGTATAAACCAACAAACAGAGTTGTCTGCAATTATATTTGTTTCAGGGCTGCCTGGAGAAGAGCATCTATTTTTTCCTTAAATATTTGTTATGAGAACTGATCCATCCTGAGTCATTCCAGGTGATCGGAGCCTGTTTTTTTCCTGGGGTTACTCTGCCTGTGACCTGGGCCCAGGGCTCACTGTGCCAACAAAAATCTTCCAGTTATGATAACCAGCATAGGTGTCATTCAGTGAGATCATCATCTTTTTCAATAGGACTTTAACTACCTCAGTTATCCAGTGAGGGACAAGCTACCTTACATTTACCACAGGGTCAAAACACAAGCCGTTACTGCAAAGCGGTGGACACATGAGAAATCCTTACCCTCCCTTGACTCTTGGCAATGATTCTGTGCAGCCAGGTGTTCAGATCTCAGGCTGAGCTGATGGGAACAGCAAGGAGCACAAGAAACTTATTTGATTCTAACCTCATGATGTTGCTTGGTTTGATCCACAGTCCCTTAGTGAAAATATGTAAGTACTTCTGCACTTTAGAATCACAGAATCATAGAATCATTAAGGTT
>WAAD01040934.1:2484-19417 GCA_013389945.1 Fregata magnificens | reverse complement strand
CGGTCCTCGCTGCCGGGCGGAGCCACCCGCCTGCCGAGCCCGGGCGGACCGCGGCGCGTAGCCGTACGGCCTCTTCCCCGAGAGCAGGGCTCGGCGTCTCGGCTCACGCCTGTGTCGGTCCGGGGGCTTGCTGGTGAGGGGGCCCTGCCTTAGCGGAGGGCGGTTACTCGGGCTGAGGCACGCCAGCCTGTGCTGCTCCGAAATTGAAACTGTGCCGCGGTCTGCACGGCGAGCGCAGCAGCTGTAAGCACAGCCGTGCCTGTCAGCGGCAGGGCCTCAGAGTTACGCTGGTTTACCTGCGGGATGGGAACCTGGCTGGAATGGCATTCCCTTGCCTCTTAACTGCTCCAGGTGTGCCATCGGACAGCTGTAGGACCATTAGCAACGGCTAGCTTCCGAGTTGTAGTCCGAATTGTTAGTTCCTGCGCAGCCTCGAGTACATCACCTTAAAAGTGGGCTCTGTTTTTACCAACTGTGAAATGGACCTACTCACTAAATTGTTCGGGAACATGTTAAAGGTCTGTAAGGATAGTTTGCCAGAGAGGTTACTGTTTCTAAAGCTATTTTCTAGTAGAAACTGGCAGTACTTAATATTTATGGTAAAGTTATTAACATAAGCAGTAAGTTATGACTTCAGTAGTACTTTCCATCAAATTCATCTGCTTTAGATAGGTCACACTGAGTCTTTTCATACTTAAACGGAAATCTCAGCTGTAGGTGGGAGGAAAATGTTCTAATTATATCCCTTATACCCAGTACTTAAAGCTAGCCAAAAGTATTTCAAAAGTGTTTGCCTCTGACAAGTTCTGCATGCTGCAGAGCTACCCGTGAGCTATGTGGATTTTGTTGTGTCTTAGATACCATTGACAGAATGATTAAGAAAGTATTGATTTGAAGCTTTTGGTGAGGAAGAGGTAGGAAAAGGAACAGGGGGAGGCAAAGTTACTGGCTGCACTAACAGCTTGTTTAACATCTCCAGTGCATTTTACCCTGGGTTCACCAACTGTGTTAACACTTGCAAGCAAACTGCTTTGTCTTTCCATAGTATGAAAGCGCCATAAAACTAGTCCCACTAGTATCAGAAGGAAAAAAGGTCACAGAAGTATGCTGATAAAAGCACTTAGATTATTTTCATGGCAGGTGTCACTTTGGGTGTAATTCTTCTCCATGTTCCATGTTACCTTCAGCTTTTCCCAGCAGCTAGAGGTTTGTGGAGCTGAGTCAGGCTCTATTGAATGAGAAGTCATCAAGACCTAAATGGCTTTTTAAGTTTTGTAGTATTGCCTCAATGCAATACTGCTTTCTATTTAAAAAATGTGCTACTGTATTTAAAAAGACAATGCACACAATAGATACTTATGCTGATAGAACTTCATAATGAAAAAATGTCCGAGGTGAACATGCTTTTTCTTCGCTTGTTGAACTTTCATGAGTTTAGTATGTCAAGAAGAGCAACTTTTGTATCTCAGTAGCGCAAATTAGCTAAACAAATATAAAAAAGTTTTAAACCCAAACTATGAAAACTAATGATTCTGGGTATAAAGCATGTCAAAAAGAAAATAAATGTAAGGTAGCGTGAAAAGGAGAAATATTTTAGTTGTTTCAGAATGTGTGCTCAATTCACTGTTTCTTTTCCCAGGGTCTCAAATTGTTTTACTAATGCCAGATACAAGCTTAATGCTTGCTGAGGTAGATGGTAATTAAATCTAGCCTGGAGACTTGTGTGTTGCAGAAATGATGTTTGTTCATAGCCATACTTCTCCCTGCCCTTTCTGAAGTACTTTCTGTCCTGATGCTTACTTTGTCCCCATTATGGCAGCATCTTAAATTCTCTGAAGATCTGCTGAGGGATATAGAAAGGCACAATGCATATCTCCAAGCGTTCTCAGTGTGCAAAGGGAGAGCAGAGTCTCTGCCGAAGTAAAGAATTAAGTAGCATTGTTCTTCTCACTAACAACGCTTTCCTTGTATTTGTTAATCTGAACAATTCTCAGTGAAATGTCTCTAGAAGTTAATAAATTGAAGAAAGGTTTGGGGGATTTTGGTTTGGGTTGGTTTTTTGACTATGGAAAAAACCACGGAATATTTTGATGTTAAATACAGTATAGTGCCCTTTGACCGCTCACTAAAATTCAATTTGTTTTGACATACTTAACTAGGATAAGATATGAACATAACTGGCAATATGCCACCATCTAGTCTCCTGAGTAACACTTAAGCATAAAAATACATATGTGATTAAAGCCTGACAGCATTCTCTCCAAGCAAAGAGAAATCACCTGGAAAGCTTCAGAAACCCCCAAAGGCCACTCTGCTCCAGTAGCAGGAGCTCTTGATAGTGTCTAATGAGCTTTTAATATTGTTGTTCGATTGTATTTGCCTCAAACAAAAATTCTTATTTTAAGTCTTTAGGTTCACGTGTTAAAATTACAAGTATAGTGGTTATCCAAAAGGCTTGGAAGTCTTAACAGTTACTGCAGTCAGAAAAAAAAGTTGATATCTCAATAAAATGTTTGCAACATGCTTGCAGGCTTTTACAAGAAGCCAGAATTTGGTTTTTGCAGTTACGAGTTCTGCCCAAATCTCCTATTGCTTTGGCTTGTCTAGCCGTTTGATAGCTTTGAAATGAAAGTGTTTTATAGGTATTAATTAAAAGTAACTTGCATCATTTTATGTGCTCTGCCTGGATGAGGCCACAGTGATGATAGTTACAAACCTCATAACGCAAACACACAGTGCTTATCAGTTGTCAGTAGACCATTGATTAATATGCCTGGGAGTAAGTGTTGCAAGTCTTGCTTCGTAAACAAATTATCCAGAGTCACTCCACTGGTCTGCCAGTCTCACGACCCAGAAATCTATATGTTCAACACTGTTCTCGGCAAGGCAGAAGAAGAAAAGGTAAAAGTTTGGCCAGTTTTTCTGTCCGTGCGGTGTTGAAGGCATTTGCCCTGCTGGCTGTGTGTTGGCCAGACTGCAAGCAGATTAATTATGTTTGTGAACTTCAAGTAAGAAAAGGGATTTGGAATAGTCTTCTGTATTGATTTCCTTATTTATATGGCTACTCAGTGTGAATTTTCTAGAAAAGGACATGTTGAAATTAATTGTATTCAATACTTACTGATTAATATTCAAAATTTTCTATTTCATGGTAACTGATGCGCTCTCTGTACAGTGTTCCTTCACCTTTGCCAAATGCTCAAAAGGTATTGTTTCATATTTCAGTGTAAATAGGATACAATGTCTACTTTATTACTTTATTACTCTAGTTATAGTGTAATTTTCTAGGCAATCTGAAGATATCTTCTGCTACCGGTAATATTTTTTGATTTAGAGAAGTTTCTGAGTTAATCCTGTGGCTCTTTCGAGCGTGAAAATCTGTAAAAGTCCTACCTAAACTCCATGATACTATGGGACTTGGCAAATCAGAGTATTGAGTCCTGTTGCGTGCATGAATTTAAAACATGGGTGGGTTTTAATTCTGTTTTGAAATTGTTTTTGTCAATCATAAGGTACATTATTCTTGCAGGAGTTTGCTCTTCTAGTCTGACTGTGCTATCTCAGATCAACCTAATCACTTTGTAATGCAACAGCGTAATTAGCAACATAGCACAGTTTACTTACTGAAGAAAGGTTTTGTTATGGTTTAATCTTAAACTTGGAGGAGTAGTATGGGGACTCCCTATAATCTTAACTGTGTCTTTTCTGGGGCATGAAAGTTTGATCCTTAGGGCACTCCAGATTTCTGCAGCACTAATAATGATCAAACAAATTCTGTCCATTACCATTTGCCCTGGAAAGCACCTTCCTTTCTGTTGTCGAACAATACAGCTGTTGCCTTGGAGAGAGAAATCAACCTTTGCTGGCCCAAGGACTTTGGGTACCTCGTGTGTGCAAGCTAAACCCCATTATATATCTACTTGGCAAGTCTGATAGGACTTCCTAGCTCTAGGAAAGGGCGTTTCAGGTACATTACCAAACATAGTTTTAAGGCTTTCTCTGCCTGAGAAACTTCACACTAGCAAAAACAAGAATTACCATGTAATGATCCTGTTTCATTTCAGTTGTTCCTCAACCTGGAACTGGATGTTGTCCAAACAAAAAAGGTCATAGAGCAGGTTACCAAAGTGTTTAATGTATTAAACTAGCAACGTCAAAAAAAAAAAGAGGATAAATTCTAAAGGCTGCAGTGTAGACAAGGTATTATAAATTAATATTTGCATATTGTTGTACTTGTATTTGACTCAATTTTGTTCAGCACAGAGGAAGAATAACAACTAGTCTCAATAGGAAGAAAAACTGATGTGGTTTTGGAGGGATGTTTGTTAAGTTTTACTTCACTGGTAATCTATTTCATAATCAAAAGGGAGGGTAGAAATTTGATGTGAATTTTGGGACATATACTAGTTTGGGTTTTAAAATCCACCCTTTTCTAGCCTGAAATTTTTTTAAATTCCCCAGGGGAGGAACATGCAAAACTGCTACAGTAGGCTTACAGATTGTCTGCTCCACCTTCATCAGGGGACAGACCTGTCGTCAACATTCAAAGTATACCCTTCTTTAATTGCTTTTGTTCTCCCACTGCTCTGTTCAAGAAGATTGAATCTATGTCCCTACTCTTGGAGGGTAAAATAAGTGCTGCAAGAAACAGAATTAATTCCTACTATAGTAGTTACAACTTGTAGAGGAATTGTTTTAAGCTATGGTGGAGTAATCAGGCCTCGGTTAATGGTCTGAGTAACAGCAGCATGGATTTTGATTTGGAAAATTGTGCCTTGCCCCACACTTAAAAATACATGTGGAGGAAGGAGGATTTTCCTCATAGACAAGGTAAAATGGATAAGACTAGCAGGAGGAATCCTATCTTATATAAAACATGAACAAAATCAAAAATCTGGCTCTTAATCACCTTGTTTAAGTTGCCTCTTTGTGCCTGAATTTCCCTATTTAAAAAGAGGAGCCAATGATACTTGCACTTCTTTTTTTTTATGAACCCCTTGGTCATATACAGACAAAAAGCTCCATGTGGGAGTGGAGTATATCACTGAAGAAGGGGATTTTTCTGTGAGACTGGGATGTTGACTGGTTACAGTGACTCATTCATTAAAATGGCTCTGGTATAGGATCTTTGTTTCTGTAAACTGAATGTACATACCTGCTATGTCTGTAGAAACAATTTAAACGGGCAAAGAGAACACCACTTGCTTAGCACGTAAATCTACAAAGTGTTCAACTGTCAGGATTATACTGAGTCAGATCCTGTTTTCTTCCTTATAAGAACAATATTTCAAATAGTATGGTTTTTTTCCTAGGAACAGCCCAAGGGAAGTGTCGCACGCTTCTTTGCAATTAATGTGACAGCGGAATTTGGGTAAAGCTATTACATTTTCCTTGTTGCGACTTCCTGAATTCCTTTGTGACGTTGCTAAAGGGATATATGTTCCTCTTCCCTTTCTTAGTCTCACTAAATATACCCTTGTGCCTTAGAATAATGTGAATTTTTTAGTCCTAGGCTGGCCTGTGGATTCTGATATCCCGCATACCAACGTTTCCACTCCATTGGCCCAACTTAGTTCCTGTGATTTTTTTTCATGAAATATGGCCTATGGACTAATCATCCTCTGCAGCGGCTGTTAAAAGTTGTGTTAGTGTAACGACAGAAACAAGTTGGTTTTTTCCTCCAGAGAAGAGAGACCTACTGATGGCAGTCTAAAAAGGTCTTTCTGTCACAGAGCGCCTTCCTGAGCATTGATTCTTCTGCTTCCATTCTAAGTCATTGGGGGAGCTGCTCGGTTCCATAGGATTAAATTGATTGTTATTGGACTATGCCGGAAGCAACTGCTCAGAATTTACTTGGTCTTTAATTTGTATTGCGGTTGTGTTTAGGAGCCTTGATTATAAAGCCTGTTGTGGTAGATAATGTACAGGGATAATACATGGGGGCAGAGAACAGGAATAGAAGTAAACATCATTCCTTGGATGCAGTTCCAGACAGTTCTGCTGTAGAGTTATTTCTGCATAAAGTGAGCATTGCTGACCGGTTCAGTACAACTCTAAACTGTCAAACTGTGCTTTGAGGCTCTGTACCTTAACGGTATTTTGGAAATATCAGGAATGCTACTCTTCAGGTACTTCTCATACCTCTGCGTACCTCAACAAAATGGAAAGTCACATATTTATACAACAGAATAAAAGTTCTGTTTTGATTCTAACTGTAACTGACCTAAACATGGTAACTTTGCCTGTTTGGTTTTGTTTGGTAGATCTGCTTTTTTTTTTTTTCTTGGTCTGGATAACTGGAAAAAATTAGCTCTCAAACTGCTAGCATGGGCAGTATTGCTAATTGTTTATCATGTAGGTGGCCTAAAGTGTATTTCTCTAATGTTGCATGTGTTCAAAATATATTTCCAGTAAATGCTAGTTGAGGCTTTGTGTGATTATAATAAGTACTCAAATAAAACTACCTGTATGTCCTCCTCCTATTCGTGAACATTTTGTTAAAATGACTTGTGATGTTCAAATTCTGATAAAGGCAGGAAAAAGCTCAGTTTTGTGAGCTTGTGGTCAGAGTAACCCTATTCATTCAGCATCTCTCGCTGCCCCCAGAGTCTGCAGTAGTGATGCACATCAACAATCCTTACAGTTCAACTCTTGATTAATCCTTAGACTTCCATCCCTCATATGCTTTAAATGATGTAATGGTATTACAGTGAATGCAGTAGGTGAACATTGCAAGAGACCTGTGCCTATACTGCTGTGCAAAAGAAGATCAAATCTGGGCTTAGTGGGCTTGTTTTGCATGCCTGGCTCTGTAACCCTCAGCCTACTCATACTGCCTTGCACCTGGTGATAACCTCTGTGTTTCAAAGAAATGTCACTTATAGAAAACTAACCAAAATAGGATTCTAGGAAAGTGGTTGTAACCATTAAAAAATCGAGGGAGAGGAAAATTTCTTGGATTTTAAGAATTTATATTTGTTGTTTAGACCTTTCTTTAAAGTTCCCTCATTCAATGTAGAAACATTGGCATCTGTTTGGGGATACCAGCGTTTCTTTATTTCATACCTATGAGTTCAATCTGCTTTGTGAGCAGTATTTTAAAAGCAGGCTTTACTATGCCATTCACCGCTCTTCGGGGAAATGTGACTTTTATCTTCTGTTCTTACAGTCATGTCCCTTGTCCTCCCTTGCCAGCTAGATTGGAAGAGGGAAAGGAGAGCAAGGACTCTATTTGAGTACTAGTAATTTGTAGATCACTTCTGAGCTGTGGAAATATCAGCCTTATCTCATGTGTAGCTTCTTACTCAATTTAAAGTCCTATTGGCAGTTTTAAAATGTTATCAGCAGTGCTGTATATTTGAATTTCATTTGCAGCACAGCATCTGCTTGGTTGGGGTACTTGGACTTGCACTTTATTTGTGGACATGCACCTAAACTGATTTGAAACCTATACTGTGAATCACTGTATAGAGAAAATATTAAATAGTATTTATTCACTGCAAGGAAAATATGGAATTGAGCTATTGTCATCCAATAAAACTTGGTTTTGTGCAGCATTTTTCATGCAAATTATATTTGAATGCTTTAGAAGTAAATAATACTGAAGGTGTAAAGAGGCATTTTCAGTAAACGTAGTGAGGAGAAAGAGTATTCCTCTTTTTACACAAATTAGGTAGTCAGATGAAAGAGATTACAGAAAGGTGTGTGTGTTTGTGTTTGAATTAGGCTGACAGGATGCAGTGCTCTTTCCTATGTATCACAAGATAAGTAAAAAAGATAGATAACAGAAACTGGGACAAAGCAAAACCAGTGATTTTGAGTAGAACCAAATCTGCACCACCGAACCACCAGTGTTTCTGGTCAGAAATAAACTTTGTTCTTCACTGGAAAGGAAAGTCTTGGAATATTTTAAATTAACACATCTTTTTGTCATCTTGCAGAGCGTTTCTGTGCAGCACTTGATTAGCTACTATGAGCTTGCTATATAGTGATAACAGTTGTGGAGCCCGAGACTTGGAAGGCGGCTGCTGTGCAGCCATGGCTAGCGCCTGCAGCGTTGGAGCAAAAGAAGACAGCGTAAGCGTCAGCAGTGGGACTGGAAACCCTCCAAGTTCTTTCTCAGAGGAAACACAAGGATATGATGTGGAGTTTGATCCGCCCTTGGAAAGTAAATATGAATGTCCAATCTGTTTGATGGCTCTTCGGGAAGCAGTGCAGACACCATGCGGACATCGTTTCTGCAAAGGCTGCATTGTCAAATCAATAAGGTAAAGGAAAATTTATGGAAGTGGCTTTTAAGCAAAAATTCACTTACCAAAGCAGAGCAGTTTAAGGGCAATGTAAACTGAATAGAACTGCTTAAAGTGCATTACCAGTGAGTGCTAATAGAACTCTGGGAATTTAGAATTCGTTAAAGATGCTTTCTAATAAACACCATGTATGGCCAAAATGTCGTGAGTTTGGAGGTTGCATGAACTTTAGATATTTTGCCATTTATACAAATGTATCCAGGTTATGAATCTAAAAATTTGATTGAGTTAAATAATAATTTTTAAAAAGTAGCCAGATCCTCCAAATAAATTCCATTTTCAGCCCAGGATTATAAAACCTGTCTTTTCCCTATGATTGTTTCTCTTGGTAACTACAGGCAACTACAGACAACATGGTTTCTTGGTGCAGATTCATGCTTTCAGTTCTTCACTTGAAATCAGCTGCTTCCTTGTTGAGCTGGAAGAGAGATTGTATTGAGGGAATAGTCTTGAACAAAGCGTTGAGAGAAGAAACTAGGTGTCATATGGGGGAGTGGGAATGAGATATGAAGGCAGTAACAGGCTGCGCTCATAAAAATGAATGATTGAAAGAGCAAGGAAGGGCAGAAAGTACACTGGTAGAGTGTACTTCCCTCAAACCTGGAATACAGTCATCAGTGTCCCACACATGTCAGTGAGTATTGAAACACATTGATAGAAGGCTAGATATTATGCTGTAGGGTTTTTCCTTCTCAGCATAAGGCAGATTTTTTTCTTATCAATTGCTGACTTAGCTCAAATCTCACAGTACTTTGGTAGGAATCTAAATATTTAATTCTGTGTGACTCACATATACAATTGGTTAATTTCCAACCTTACTTTGCACACCTTTGTGTAAAGATCATCAAACTGTCTTCAGTGTTACTGTACAACGTTGTTTTCCCCAGGCATTTGTTTTTAGCATGCAAAATGGACAGTGCTTTCTTGATTGGTTTTCCATACCATTTATCCATAGTTCTATTCCATTTCTTTTTCTCCATGGTCCATCATTTATAGCTCACTAAATGAATAATATGCAAGCAATGATGTTCTCTGAATACAGTATTTTGACTTTTTTGTGGGCTTCTCTGTAGCTTCTATCGCTATTGTATCTGGTGCTACTGTATTTCTTCATGGCATCCCTTTTAGATCAAGGAGGGAAATGTTGGAGCTGAGTATGAGAAGACAAACTTAATTTTGCGTTCCCTACTTATGATAGCAAAAGAGCAGGCTATTTTCCTTTCTAGCAAGTGCAGAAATTTGTGTGTGTTTGCAGCACAGTTTTTGTTAACATCAGTTTTATCAATATTTCTGAGAAAAGGATGCAAATTCATTATCCAGAAAATGCAGAATACCACCAGTGTTCACCCATGAAAAGTGACTCGCCTATAGATTCTGCAGAGGAAGCTGAGAGATACTCAGTTCTCCACTAACCATACCATGACATCACCATGCTCCCTTAGTCCTTGCCTTGTTCACTATGTTCCTACTTCTGCAAGAAAAGTACGTCAGGCCTTACCCAACTGCATCACTCAATGGTATTCGCGTCAGCCGGGTGCATGGAAGAAGGCAAAAAAACCCAAACATGAACCTGTCAGCTTTGACTATAATCCAGTTCCCTAGACACAAGCAGTTGGCTTCACTTTCTGGCCTTTGCTTTGCACATTCCAACCTAAATTCTTTCAAGAAGTTAATGTACATAATTTCATGTGTGCTTGTAAGCATTGAATTAGACGTTTGTACTAATAAAGGCCATTAAATTTTAGAATTCCTTACTTGCGCTCTATGAGCTTGCTCTGTTTGCTGGTAGTAGCAGTTTTTATAGTCTTCTTAACTTGGGTATTTCTGGAAAAAAGAAAAGAAATCTTTAAACCTTCTCATGGGAGTAGGATGTCTATAAATCCCGAAGGTAAATTAGTCAGTACTTAAGTATACTGAGCTTTAGAAATGTTTACTCACCAATCATTTCAAAGACAACAGAATTCCTGGGTTGAAAACTGAGGGGAAAATGATTAAACTTAAAATTACCAGAAATGGGTGTCTTGTTTCCAGTCTTTCAGATCCTTGACAGCTAAGGTGATCTTGTTTTCTAATCCTGCTTCTGCTGATGAGTTGTGCAGTTACGGTCATGGGTTAGAATTTACCACAGGGCTGAGTGAGGAACTGCAGTGAACCCATGCTCAGAACGCAACATCTTGTAGCAGGTAGAGAAACTTCCTTCTTAAACACCAGGCATGGGAAATGGTTTCTCTTCCTTTTTAAATTAACAGAGCATTTGCTCTGCTCAAAGTTTTAGGTCTGCAAACAGTTTCAATGACCAGAAGCTTTTGCTTCTTTTACACCCTTTCCCTTACTTCATTTCTGTAGATAGTGTTGACTGTTTCAGTGAATACTAAACACAGGTGGAAAGCATTTTTCATCTTGGAGACTATGGATCATTGCTGTTATATTTCACATGTTTCATTGATAGTAAATATTTTCCCTCATTCCCCATTGAAATCTGTCTTTAGAGTGCAGTTTGAGTGAATGCTTGTGAAAGCAGAGCAGACAACTTAAAGTGCCAGACCCCTCTGAATCCCTGAAGGGCTGAATTGCATGCTTAATTGGGATCCATGGATCAAGCTATTAATTTGGAGTACATAGCGTCTACAGTACAATATTGATTTGGGATATGTAATGTCTACAGTGCCATATTGATTGATGTCATTGAGAAACTTCGACAGAACTAAAATGAAAATGGAAAGTGATTTTTACATTCTCTAAGTACTGTTGTTTTCATTAAGTGATTGTCACAGCCTTTATTTGATCAGGAAAAAATTGCTTCTGTTTATTCCTCGTTTCCCCACTGTCTAGCTCAAGTGAACACAGAGATTAAGGATTTTAAATGGTAAAGGATGGACAAGCAGTTTTTGAGTAATTGCTTCTTGTGACTTACACAAACAGTTGTAGTTGTCCATGGTGGTGAAGTTGTGGCTGTAACTAGAAAAACTTTTTAAAAAGCTTTTAAAGACTGGAGTCTTACAATGTGAGGGACATGATTAGCCCCAGATGGATTTGATCGCAGTAAATGTTTGCCTCCCAGAAAGTCTTGGCATCCTTTTAAATAAAGCTGTCTGAGGTGCTACGAGTCATCGTAGTGAAGCAGCTTATCTACTGAAGTAACTACAAATAATAGTTTACAAATGTTACTGTCTACGAAATACTTGATTAGAAATTTTAGAAGAAATAAGTTCAGATGCAGTAGCTAATTAAATTTCACTCTAGTCTGTCTTCTCCTGTATCTTAGGTCAAAGCTGACTTGGGGCTTGTAGTAGAGCTTCCCAAATATCAGAACCTCTGTTTATCGGAAAAGCAGAATTATGAGCTGACAAGGGGCAGCAAAGAAAGCTTTGGGTGCTAGCAGTTCATCAGACAGTGGGCATGGCTGCAGTTAAAGTGTATGCCAACTGTTTCAGCTTCTAGGCTAAACTGCTCAGTTGCTAAAATCACAGAGGAGGCTTTTTTTTTCCAAACAAAATTATTCTGGCTTATTTTTCATACCTATATTTTAATTTCAAGGGAAATTGTAGGAATATTCATTGTACTTTGTAGCAGATGGTTATTGTTTCACAGGTACTGTTGTGGGTGGCACAGCCCAATGTGATAAATAATTCCAGCATAGGAAAGCCTCCACGGTAATGTAAATTAGAACTGAGGTGCGTAAACTCAATTCTGTGATAGGAAGTGTATAGCAACATCTTTGTCTGTAGAGAGATCTAAGCAGCCTTTTAAACACAATCCCAATACATGTAAATGGTGTTTGAAGTCTGCTTAATATACTACAATAAGTTATTGCTCTTTCCTTACTATAATCATTGGAAAATTGCCATTCATTCTTATTTTACCCTTTGTCTGCTAGTTATTTAAACTGGGGATCTGGTAATCATTATTTAAAATTAATCTGTTGTTGGCTGTTACTATACATGATTGGTTTTTCTGTATAGAAATAAGGCTGCTGTCTTATCAGCAGGCCTACTGAACTATCATTATATTTCACTAAACGGGATATTTGTAACCAAGTAATACCTGTGAAAACTGATTTCCTGTAGGTTGCCTGTGGAGTGAGGGAACATTTCTGGGTTGTGACAAATATCAGCATGCTGATCATAGCTCAGAGAGCTATGAAGCAAAACGGCACGCTAGGTATTTCTTTTTTCCACTTGTTTAGGAGTGTGACTATCAGACTTGTGGCGAGCTAGCTCTTGCAAGCAAAACCTAGGAAAGGAAGTTCATTGTCTCTTTCTGAAGTCTCAACTTTACCCCCGCTTCCTCTAGCAGTGTTGCTGATGAAGGAGTTGCTGAGCAATTATTTCCTTTTCCAACAAAGAACACAAATTCCCTTCTGGTCTCCACAGCCCACTAGGTTCTACTTCCCCTCGTGCTTGCAAGCAGTGACAATGATCTGGCCGTTGATCTCTGCACCACAAGTCCTCTCTGACATTTTTCCGCCCCATGTATTTTTCCATTTTATTGCTGTTTCCATTAGCACTTCGGCTCAGAAGCTTTGATCCCTCATGCCTCTTTAACTGTATTACTTAATTGTGAATAGGTATGTTGATCTACTGTTTTCAGAAATAGGCTGATACTGGATTTTTTTTTTTAAAGGAAAATTTGGTGGAAGTGATCCCTTTTTTACTCCCATTTCTAATGATTCTTTTGTTTAAATGCAGGTAGACGCAATCTGACAAAGTGGAACAGTCTGTTAGTTCTCATGCAAGTTGCATGCACTCGTGTTCCACCATCAGACTCCAAACTTTTGCCAGTTAGCACTGACTTCCAGTCTGTTTGCAGTTAAAATGGCTTCAGATACAACACCCAGTTCCAAATCCAGTGTAATTTTCATAGTTATTAGTAATTTTTGTGTCTGGAGTTTTTTCAGCCTTCTTTGCTGTATAAATAAACAAATTGAAGCATGCCCATCTGATCAAATGGTTGTAGAACAAAAACAGTGAAATGGGCTATATGAAAAGTAATGCTAAATAGATGAAATGAATCTGGAAAAAAAAAAGTATTTTTGCTTTTTCTCTCAGCTATTATCACCTTGGCTATTTATAAAGTGAGAAAAAAAGGAGAGAAGGTCCAAGAATATTTAAGGGATTGTTTTGAAATAGTATGTGAAATATTCTTTGATGTTTGAGCTATGTGAAGTACTTACAGAAAAGGGACCGTAAGTTCTTAGTTTCTTTACATCCTCCTCAAGTTTATTTCCAGAGTATCTATCATGGCATTTGTCCAAATAAAAACTGTTGAGTTAGAAAAGTGCTGCGATCTGAGGCATGCCACCTCTAGTGAAACTTGCATATTGTCAGTTTCTCTGATGTACATTGCATATTTTCTGGTAATTGCCACATAAATGCCACTGTTTTCAAAGACTTTCCTAATGTGTTATAATTTGGCCACTAATGTCTTGCTAGTGTAAAAATATTTTAAATGAAGGGCAAAGGAAACTTGGAATCTCTTTTTCCTTTCTTTTCTGCATTGTAGAGATGCAGGTCACAAATGTCCAGTAGACAACGAAATTCTGCTCGAAAATCAACTTTTTCCTGACAACTTCGCTAAACGGGAAATCCTTTCATTAATGGTTAAGTGTCCCAACAAGGGCTGCAGTATGAAGATGGAGCTGAGGCATTTAGAGGTGAGAATTAGTTTTGAAAATATGGAACCTTGTTTTCATGGGCAAGTAAAAATTCAAAATAAACTTAACATAGATGGTCATACCTGATACCTGTTTATGCTGATTCAATGCATTGTTCATCCAAAACTGTAGCTACACGTATTTGTTTTTTGATGAGTCTTTAATTGTAATTAGGTGATTCTCAGGTGAACATCATAGTGCATGAAAATTGTACTAATGCAGCTTTCTCTTCAGGATCACTCATGTTTGTCTTTTGATCAGCTGTATCTGTACTTCACAGAAGTTCCGTAAAGTCAGTTTAGTATTCCCTCAAAGCAGCTAGATATGTTAGTTGAAATAATTGTTTTGGAAAATTATATAAAAAATTAAAAGGATAAACATAAAGCTGAATTTTTACCTGAGTATTCTTAAAGCTCTGAATACATGAAGTCCTGATCTTAGTAATGGGACAATAACAGGCCATTGGTAAAGTTAGCGTAAGCGTATAAGGATTTGCTTGCATGAAGGAAAGACTGCAATTTGTTCCTCTTGTACTGTGCTTTATCTTGAAAACAGATGAGATGATAGTATCTGTTTGTAGTATCAAATCCCTCTTTTGTCCTTGTTCAGGACCACCAGTTGCAGTGTGATTTTTCCACTGTGGAATGCCCACAGTGCCAAGGAGCCTTCCAGAAGAACCATCTGAAAGAGCACATGACACAGGAGTGTCCAAGGCGTCAAGTCTGTTGTCCAAACTGTGCCACATCTATGGCTTATGAAGATAAAGAGGTACTTAGCAGAAGTCTCAGTTTTCCACCTTCATTCATGTGGCTTTGCTTGTAAATGGAACATCAGTTTTTTTGGGGGGAAAAAAAAAAAAAAAAAAGGTTTTGGTCTAGAAGAGCTCTTTGTGCTGCACCGGGGAGAAGCTACAAACTCAGGACATTAGTCTAGAACAGGCGAAAGCTAGGGAGAGGATTGTGCTTAAATACAAACTTCTTGGGAACCCTGTGGTGTGAAAACACTTGTGTAAGAACCATTGATTTTCAGCCTTACCATCAGAGAGGCTAGTATCTGCTGCCAAAATAACACACAAAGCAATATTTACATTTACAGTTTTTATGCCTGGCAGAAAGGATGTGTCAGGAGATGCATCTTTTGGGGATATCTGCTAGCACACAAGACCAAGATAATTTCTGAATTCTTCTCCTGGCTCTGCACTTTTTACTTGGGTGATACTGAGGATAGTCCTTTCATTTTTGAGCTTCCATTTCTTTATCTGTATATGGATGTGTTTTATCTCAAGGGCTATTAATTTTATTATGTCATATTGTGAATTGTCAAACAAAAATACCTCATATAGTCCAACAATACAAAAAAATCCTTTAATATAGTTCCACTACAATTGAACATGATTTTCAGAAACTTCTGGATAAATTCAGACTCCTTTGGAGCATAAGAGCTTTAGGAAAAAAAATATCTGCAACTTTATGAATCTCTTGTATGAGTCCAGGAAAAAACAGTAATTGTAGAAAACAGACTATTTGGGGTAAGGGGATTGTCTTTGTTTCACCGTTGCATACAGCTAAATGTAAAATTTGAAATGTAAATAAAAATGTAATGTCTTATCAGAGGTGATTAACACTCCTTTAAATTGTGTAACTTTATTGATTCTTTCTTTTCTCTCTTTTTCTCTGTTTGATAACTAAGCTTCATGACCAAACCTGCCCACTCGCCAATGTATTTTGTGAATATTGCAACACAGTGCTCATCAGAGAGCAGGTGAGAGACTACCTTTCTCTGTGTTTAATCTGGGTCAGATGTTTTGTATTTACATTGCTGCTTTAATCTGAAATTGAACTTGAAGAAACAGTTTGTCTACTAGCTAATAAACCTCTACCTGTCTCTCTCTGAAAATGTTGCATCCAATGCAGGTATAATACTCTTTTTAAATGCTGCTCCAGCTTGCAGTTGCAGTCTGGTAAACCTCTGTAGGATTTGTGGCTGCAAATCACATTGTTTAGCGATACTGCTTCTTGACAGGGGCCGTGCTGCATGTTTTTGATCTTGAATGGAGGTTAAAGAATACGGAGCAGCTGCCAGTGGTTATGGTTGACATTAGAAGACAAGGCTTTGATTTGGGCAGAGAGGGAGAGTATTTGTAATTAGAAAGCCACTGTTGTAAAGTAGCTATAAATAATTCATTATCAAACTGTAGATGCTGGCTGGAATTCTGCTTGTCCGTTACGATTGTAATAGCCATTATTATTTCTTCTATTCAATAATAACTTACTTCATTGACAGGAAAATGTTATTTAATATGCAGCCTGTCCCTGTCTGACAGGGGATCTGGAAGGATGCATCTGAATGGGATGGCAACTATGTTAATGACCTGGGTTAAAATAAAAAATGATCTTGTCAAATTGGAGAAATACTCTGAAAAACAGGATTGAGTTCAGTAATGACAAAGGCAAAAATCTGTCATTAGGTAGAATAATGAACTGCAAAAACAGGTAACAGAGAATGCTAAACTAGGTGTCCTGGTTTCAGCTGGGATAGAGTTAATTTTCTTCCTAGTAGCTTGCGTAGTGCTGTGTTTTGGATTTAGTATGAGAATAATGTTGATAACACACTGACGTTTTAATTGTTGCTAAGTAGTGCTTACACTAGTCAAGGACTTTTCAGCTTCTCATGCCCTGCTAGCGAGAAGCTGGGAGGGGGCGCAACTAGGACAGATGACCCAAACTGGGCAAAGGGGTATTCCATACCATATGACATCATGCTCAGTATATAAACTGGGGGGAGTTGTCCGGGGGGGCGGCAACTGCTGCTCGGGAACTGGCTGGGCATCAGTCGGCGGGTGGTGAGCAATTGCATTGTGCATCACTTATTTCATATATTCTTTTATCGTCGTTGTTGTTGTTATTATTTTCACTTCCTTTTCTGTCGTATTAAACTGTCTTTATCTCAACCCACAAATTTTACTTTTTTT
>WAAD01040933.1:3553-30986 GCA_013389945.1 Fregata magnificens | reverse complement strand
GGGGGAGCTGCTTTTTACGTGAAGGAACAACTGGAATGTGTCGAGCTCTGCCTAGGGGTGGAGGAAGAACGAGTCGAGAGCTTATGGGTAAAAATTAAGGGGCAGCAAATATGGGTGACACTGTTGTGGGCGTTTACTACAGGCCACCTAATCAGGAGGAGGAAGTCGATGAGGCCTTCTACAGACAGCTGGAAGTAGCCTCACAATCGCAGGCCCTGGTTGTCATGGGGGACTTCAACAACCCTGATATTTGCTGGAAAAGCAAGACAGTGAGGTACGCACAATTCAGGAGGTTCCTGCAGAGCATCGAGGATAACTTTTTGACACAAGTGGTGGAGGAGCCAACAAGGTGAAATGTGCTGCTGGACCTTATACTAACAAAGAAAGAAGGTCTGGCTGAGGATGTGAGGGTTGGGTAGCCTTGGCTGCAGTGGCCACGAGATGGTAGAGTTCAGGATCCGGTGTGGTAGAAGCAGGGCAACAAGTAGGATTACAACCCTGGACTTCACGAGAGCCAACTTTGGCCTCTTCAAAAACCTGCTTGGAGGAATCCCATGGGTTAGGGCTTCCTCCAAGCTCAAGATCAGTGCATTCCTAGGAGGAAGAAGTCAATTCTATGATTATTATGACTATTATGCCTATAAAAGTAAATTCTTTTTTAGTCCAATAGCCATATTGGGTCTCCAGAAATGAATGACCAGGATAAATTTTTATCATCTTGTGACCAAATATCAAACAGTTAAAAACACAAGTTAGCAATTTCAAAATCAGTTGCATTTTTCCAACTGTGATTATTATTGTTATGAAATATCTTTTTCATAGTAGGGAAAATTACTTATGTGTGTATATATATTCACACACACACATAGATATAAACTTATAGAAATGAAGTGTCAGGAAGAAAAAAAAAAGCTTATATGAAATACTTTTCCCCTTTCTTCCAAATATGGAACTATTTCATAAGGTCAGCAAATTCAGATAAATCAGATACACTTCAGTTAGCTCCTAGCTAATACGCAATAGATTAATTTCTTAACTTTGTAAATAGCTTTTAAACCCTCTAAAAAGATTCTCATCTCTATTTTCGATGTCACTGGAGCTCAACAAAGGATAAAATGGTCTCATATGTCTCCTATTTCTTTTTATCATGTTTGAGGTACAAAGATGAGTTCACCTAGCTTAGAGGCATAACTAAGGTACTATCCCCGCAAAATTGTAGTCTTCTGACTTAACCCCCCCCAACACACACACATGCAAACACACAGACAGAGTCGGAGTCAATGGAGAGAAATAGTGTTTCTCAGTTGATACCAGTATTCTGGAGAAGGTGATCCAGTCCCTGTGTTCAGTGTGTGCTGTTCTATTGGTATATGGAGCAAAGAGGAAAGGGGTTGGTCCCCTCTGCTCATTTAGCAACCCATCAGTTGTCCCTAACCTGATGCTGGGTGCTTAATACATTTGATGAAACCCAGTATCTCTATGACAGGCTCTGATAGGACTACCTGCCTAGGAAATGGAAGCTATGAATTCTAGGCTGTGTCCCCATTTCATGCATCCAAAGGCATATCTAATAGATCGTGGAATATATTTGTGGAGAACTTTCTATTGCCTGCCTGTTAAAAATGGCGCACAATGCAGTCAGATACAAGATGATTAGGTACATGCCTGACAGTTCATTTTTTTAACTTGAAACTATATATCCATGGGTTCTGGTTTCTGCTGCTAAGATATGTTTAATTATTATTGTGGTTGTTGTTCTTATTTATATTAAGAAAATTGATAGGCCAATGTAAAGACCATTCAGGGACAGAGATATGGGTTTTCCAGTCTTCCCGTTTTCAGCACTTCATGTTTGTATCTTAGGCAGCCTGAATTACAACGACAACACATAAAGACCAAACAGGGCAAGGTCAGCTGCTGAGCAGTGGGGAAACCTATAGACTTTGAGAAATTACTTCTGTGACTGAGTAATGAGCCTTGGATTCTGCAACCTGGCACCTGCCATGAGTATTAAATTAATTGAAAAGGAAAACCCTTAGAGTCGTTATAGAGGCATAAAAGCTGGTGTTACAGAGTGGTGAATCAAGCAGTAGCACTTATGAATAGATACTGCGGTGTTTTACAGTAATGATCAAAAGCACTATAGCTTGTAACACTATTACTGGACTCTTTATGGATAAGAAGCATTACTCTGCTAAGAATTTTTATAGTTCTGAATCTACCAGGCTTTGTTGTAAGTGGCCCTCAGTAAAAGACTTTAAGTTAATACCAGTATTTTATGCTGTACTACCTTTGCTGTGAGGCCAATGTCTCCATTCATTTCTCTTTATTATATTTCAGTAGATGGAACTGTAGGGCCAGATCCAAGAAAAAGGATTCGAGTGAGCTTAAAGTTTTATGGTGGGACTTGTGATCTAGAAAACCCCCTCTGAGATTTTACTTAAAGTATTTGCTGTCAAAATTTGCTAGGTGTCATTTTAACGAGTTCTCTGGGAGCCTTGAATTCTTCTTCAAGGCATGTGTATAAGGAACATGACTTTGGTACCTAATGAGTAAATCACTCAACTATAAGGACAGAGGCCTATGATCTATTTTATGCCTATTTTCATACATTGACTCTTTGTATAAAATGCATTTTGGATTTTAGAAGACACTCAGAAGTCTATCAATCACCTATAATTTACAAAATGTTATATCTAACCCTATATTAACTAAGCTCTTTGTTGGATCTGGCCTTTAGTAAATTCATAGCTTTAGCAATTATGGTGATCATATTAATTATTGAACTGGTAATGTCATTTGTATAAAGTACACACCATTCAGATATCTCTTCTTTAAAATTGGTGTGATTCTAGAGGATTTCTTCCTACAGAGAACCATGTTAAATATAACTAATATAAAGGAAGTTCTGGTGTAGTTATGGCATATAACCTTAGGATTATGGTTATAGGAATATATGGTTATATGGTTATAGTATTATGGTTATACATTAGGCTCCAAGTGGCAGTGGGGAAGAAAAGGTTTTCTGCATTTTGTTGATATGTAACTAGCCATTTTGTCCTCTTTCTTTTTACCCAATATTCTTCTTAAAAGATTGCAAAACTTTCTAATTCAAGATCCTTCAGACAATACTGCAGTGAAACATGTCATTTAAAAGATAGCCAGCTGTGGATTTGGCAACTTGCTACATACAGTTACAGAGTAAATATACAATGCATTGAAGACTTCTGGAATTCTGCTGCCAGCAATAAACTTGACAGGCAAGCAATACTACATTAATTGGGGAAAACCTATTTTAAAATCTGTTTAATTGCCACAAGGGGAATAAACCACAAGGATTCAAAAGAGTATGACAGGCTGACTTCTGAAGCTTTAACAGTTTCAGGCAAGAAGTCCATTTATGGATTCACATTCACCTTATTGTGTTTCCTTTAACTGATGCTTCCCTGTTGGTTGTACTACCACTAGGAATTTCTGCTGAAGCATGTACAGGCTCATTTCTGCTGACAGGATTAACAAAACTCTACTTAATCTGGATCAGCCAGTGAATAGATGAAGGTGATAATGTCCTGTATCCCTCAGCCTCTGCATCCTCAGATTCATGCAATTAACATCTTTGTTGCTTATTTATATTCTAGAAAAACACAGTAAAATAAAATATAAAATATAACACAGTAAAGACTTCCTGAGCTCACTTTATTAATTTCTTATGGACATGGTGCTCATATTTCAATGCAATATGTGTTTTCTAGGCTATGTGTGCCACGAAATATGAGCAATATATGAGTTTAAGACATTTTTAGCACTATTTTGAAAAGACCTTTACTGGTCTTCTTAGATGTAAATTAGCCTTTTTCATATATATGTGGATTATTTAAAATATTTTTTTTAAATCCTGTATTAGGTAAAATGGCACAAATGAATTTCACTAAATGTACTGGATTTCACCAAAGTTAATACAAATTTTCACTAAGAAATGCTGCAAAATTTGTCTAATATCATATCTTCCCACATGACTTCAATACTGGGGAATGCTCATAATAATGCAGTTTTCTACATCCATTAAGACCTTGTAGTAACTTTCAGTTTGCAAGCCCATATGGTACAAATCACACAGTTCTCTGACATTAGAGGACTCTCTGATAGCAGGCAGAATGAGATATGAAATGTCAAATCTCTTTATCCAGTTCAAGCTAGTTTGAAGTGCAAAAAGCTTGGGCTACTGATTTCTGTAGTGCTTGTAAATCTTGATAGTTCACTTCAGTGAGATGGAAAATGTATCTTGAATTTCCAGGGTAATCACCACAAAGTTTCTATCCCTTAGCTTTCTCTGTTCATAGAACATGCTTCTTCAGGAAGCCTCATTTTGCCAGGTACCCTCAAAATAAAATCAGATGGTAACAGTGATTCTGATGCACAATGTTGGACCTAATAAAAGTAAGAGAGTCTTCAAATTAAACCTTTAGCAATATGCTTGATATTGCCAGCTGTGGAGACATCCTAGAACCTCATTTACTGCTCCCAGATGAGGCTCTTGCCTAAACAGCTGATCTAGAAAATGAGTCACTCAGCCATGGAAATGTATTTTCATATCATGGTACTCCATGAAAATGCCTATGACAATATTTTATTTAGGAAAGGTGCTGTGACAGCATCCAGATATGTTCAAACTGAGGGAGGTTCCTCAGAAGATAAAATGTTCTTCATTCCTCTTCCATGTAGATAAGCATTTCCTCTACCTTTATTTAAACAGAAGGATTTTTTTTACGTTTTCTTATGACATAAATTTTATACTAGTTTCACATTATAAAGTAGATATTAAAAAAAATGTTAACAACACTGAAGCATCAAAAAGAAAAATAATATTAAAGCAAAGGTAATTCAGGCGGGTGGTGAACACTATATGGACAGCAGACATAACTTACTTAAGAAACACTTTTTTTTTTCTTTTTTGCTTCAATTTCAGCTTCAAAACTTGAGGAATCATACTCACTACAATTCTTAAATAATCAGGTTTCAAAGGCAGAAATATATATCAATATCAAAACCATAAGTAAATATCCCTGAGGAAGAAAAAACTAAAATACAGCATATCAAAAAGCTTTCTTTTTCAAGAATATGACTCTATTTTGTGGTTGCTTTTCAGTCTTAGAACTGCCTCCTCTAACCATTTTCTATTCACATTAGGGGAGAGAATTGTTTTTTGAATGTTGTTTTTACAGTTATAAAATGAAATAAAAAAAGATTAGTGCCACAAAGATAAAAGTATATCTATAAGACTATTTTATACTTGAGATTTTACATTCACGTATTCTCTTTCTTCATTCTTATATTGTGATCTGCATTACTACAAAGTAGTGCACAGTTTTTACAAAAGTCATCTTTACTCACAGGAAAATGGAAAAAAACCCCTACTGACTTGCCAGTGTTTATTGGGCAAGGAAAATGGTACCTGGAAACTAAGACACAAAAAAAATTATCAAAACATAATTGAATATTTTCTTATGCACATAACTAATTTAAATTATAGGCTTTGCAATAATTACTTTGTACATACACAAAGTTATTCACACCATCTAACATCAGATATTTAACTTCACAAGCTACATTAGAGGACTGAACTCCCTACATGATCAATGAAACCTGGAAAGGAAAATTCATAGCATGTATACTAGGAGCTGACTTGTCCCATTAAGAAGAACCTAATGCTTTAACCTGCTGCTTAAATACCAGGAGTGTATAACCCCTAGCAGTGTGAGGCAGCTTCCATTTTGTGACTTGTCTCTGCTGAAAAGGCCTGCAGTGATAACCTTTTCTTATGGCTGTACTAATCTTTGTGCTAGAGTACGTGAGAACATGCAGTACAGTGGATAGAGAAAAGTAGGGAAGCTTCAGAAGGAATTGCATAGTACTATTGTGGGAGAAGGAGTGTATTGAGAAGATAGGTGAGAGTGTTAACAGCAAATGTATTAAAAAGCAGGAATTGTGATGGGGTAGAAATAGGACAGCAATGTCTGGAGCTGCAGGAAAGAACAAGTTTCTAAGCTTCTAGGGTGTAATAAAAGCTCTTTTCCCCATCTAACTAAGGAGAAGGTTCGTTATATCATTGGAGGTTTCATGGAGGCTTGTGGTCAGTTATACGTAGTTGATTTTTCCTTCCCCTATTGTGAAACCCTTCACTGAGTTGTCTACGTTGTCCAAGGTAACAGATCTTATCCAGCAGCAATTGGAGCTTCTGAATTTACAGCTGAATTGTATTAGAGGAATAGCTGTTTCCACCATCAGTTTGCCACCCCAGCTGACACAATTTCCAAAGCATCTAGACATGGCTGGTTGGGCCAAACTGGGAAAACAAAATAATTATAATTCCTTGGCTTTTAGTAGCCTATCCATGATGTGCAAAATAAATACACAATGGTGTACTTACAGCTCAGATTGGTAGATCTCTTTTTCATATCTGAGAAACTCTGGAATGTATAATCACACCGAAGATACTATCCCTCGGCACCATAGCCTAGAATGAGGAATTGGTTGTTAGGTGGCCGATGTTTTTCTGTGCTTATGCTTATGAGTAGTGCACCCCGTTTCTCCTTGTTGGGCCTTTGTACATTTAATGGAAGTTATTTTGCAGGATCACGTTCACATATTTAAAAACATCATTACTTATTATTAGCTGTATTGATTATATGCAGCCACCTGCATTCAGATCTTTAGTTTCCACTGATGTTTTCTACTATTTATCCATTAGCAAGTGCAAGTAGAACTCCTCCCCTGCCTTCAGCAGCCTGAACTTTACTAGGCCAGAGCCTCAGGGTTTTGTGAGGAAAAAGTCTGGGGGTTTTATAAACCAAATAACCTCAAGCTGTTCAATAAAATGTTTAAAATGTAAGTACTGTACCACTAGTGTCATTAGGACCTCAAATGTGCAGCACTGTGGCTATCTTATTTCTAATACAATATGAAATTATAGATGTTTCTACATAATATTGATTTATGAGACCTAGCAATAAAATAACATATGCAGATGGTTTCTAGAATGCACTTGGAGCACCTCAGAAAGATTCTCACAGTAAGCGGCACCTTTGCATAGTAGGATAAACTCCAGAGGCAAGTGTGCTACATTAGTATCAGTGTCAAACTGACATTTCAGGGTCAGTGAATAAATATCCTAAAGCCCAAGTGTTATTTTTGAGAAATTTCACATATAATGACCTTGACTTTACATTGTTTTTTAGGTATGTATATGACCTCTATCCAAATCACAGTTTGCTGTGATTTACTTCAGGAATATTATTCCTGCACTATTAAAATGAATGAATCAAAGCTTGATACAGTGCTTTTTCTTTCCCACTTGTGCTTTCATTCTTTCTCATGTGTTGATGAAATAGCATAAAGACTTTGAATTATTAAAGCACATGCACCCACACATACATACACACATATATATTCATACATATATAGGATTTATTTCCCTGATCTCCAATTTGTAACCATATGATACATAAAAATGCATCAAAATAAGGAAGATCCAGTTCACTATCAAACCAGTTGGTAATTTTTCATATATGCCTAGCGAGGTTACTTTCCTGCTTACTCTTCAGGGTGAAAGAAACTATGCAAAGAGACTGTTTCAGAATTTACCCTAGCAGAGTTTCTACGAAACATATGTTTGGCCATAGAAGATACAGGGACTTAGTCACCAAACCCTACAGATCTACAGAGTATTATCTTGTTAGCCTTTATCCTTGCAAGGAGAGTTTTCCACTACCTTTCTGCTCTTCAGTGACTACAAAAAATAATCCCTTCCTTGGAACATTGTAACATAAAACAAGTCATACAGCTGGGCAATCACCAAATGTGTGAAATTTAACAAGAGCAAGTACCAGATTCTCTGCCTGGGATGGGGTAATCCCAGTGTGCTGGTTTTGGCTGGGATAGCATTAATTCTCTTCATAGTAGCTAGTATGGGGCTGTGTTTTGGATTTGTGCTGAAAACAGTGTTGATAATGCAGAGATGTTTTAGTTGTTGCTAAGTAGTGCTTACAATAGTCAAGGACTTTTCCAGCCTCCCGTGCTCTACCAGGTGCACAAGAAGCTGGAAGAGGAGGGGGCACAGCTAAAACAGTTGATCCAAACTGGCCAAAGGGCTATTCCATACCATATAACATCATGCTCAGCATATTAATGGTAGAGAGCTGGCCGGGGGGACCCACTGCTCGGGGACTGGCTGGGCATCGGTCGGCGGGTGGTGAGCGGGTGTATTACCTGTTGGGGTTTTTTTGTGTGTTTGTTTTGTGTTTTGTTTTGTTTTCTTTCTCTCTCTCTCTCTTGTTGTATTCCTTTTCATTACAATATTATTACTATTATCAATACTATTATTATTATTATTTCTTTTATTTTACTTTAGTTATTAAACTGTTCTTATCTCAACGCACGAATTTTCTTACTTTTGCCCTTCCGATTCTCTCCCCCATCCCACTGGGGGGGTGGGGGGGTGACTGAGCAGCTGTGTGGTGTTTAGCTGCCTGCCAGGTTAAACCACAACACCCAGTTATACAAACAAATTGGGGGACGAAAGGCTGGAGAGCAGCTGCGCAGAAAGAGATCTGGGGGTTTGGGTTGATGGCAAGTTGACTATGAGTCAACAGTGTGTCCTGGCAGCCAAAAGGGCCAACCATGTCCTGGGGTGCATCAAACACAGCATCGCTAGCAGGTTGAGGGAGGTGACTGTCCCACTCTATACTGTACTGGTGCGGCCCCACCTCGAGTACTGTGTGCAGTTGCGGGCACCTCAATACAAGAAGGACATCAGACTATTAGAGTATGTCCAGAGGAGGGCAACAAAGATGGTGAAAGGCCTCAAGGGCAAGGCTTACAAGGAGTGGCTGAGGTCACCTGGGTTTGTTCAGCTTGGAGAAGAGAAGGCTGAGGGTGACCTCATCGCAGTCTACAACTTCCTCAAGAGGGGCAGCGGAGGGGGAGGTGCTGATCTCCTCTCTCTGGTGACCAGTGACGGAACACGAGGAAATGGCATGAAACTGCGTCAGGGGAAGTTTGGATTGCATGTTAGGAAAAGGTTCTTCACTGAGAGGGTGGTCGGCCACTGGAACAGGCTCCCCAGGGAAGTGGTCACGGTGCCAAGCCTGTCAGAGTTCAAGGAGCATCCGAACGATGCTTTTAGTCATATGATTTACTTTTAGGTAGTCCTGCCAGGAGCAGGGAGTTGGACTTGACGATCCTTATGGGTCCCTTGCAACTTGAGATATTCTATGATCCTATTCTATGAGTTTAAGTCACTGAAATGGAAGTTTTCAATATGAAATGAAAGAACTAAAATCTACTTGCAGCTGTTACTAAGAACAGATAAGTGCCCAGGAAATGCAATGGCAGCAGCTGTATACTGCACCTATTGTTTAACAACATTCTTAAAAGATGTGTTTTCCTGATGATTGGGGTAGGAACTGGGTGAGGGGGGATCTCACAGGTGATGATTATATAATTATTCATGGGCATCTGGCTGTTACTTATTTTATGCCTATATTGTGATTGAGCAAGTGGGCTTCCAACCCGATTGCGGTTCTTTGTATTTTTATAAAGCTGTTGTTGATACTGGTATTGACTGCTATCTTAGAAAACATACTAGTGCTCAAGAAAAGATGACAGACCAATCTTGTTATAAGATGAATATCCTTGTTTCTTCATTGAACAGAGTGCATGGTATAATATAAACGGTAGCAGCTTAAGATATTCCATACTCCATATCCATGAGGGACATAGCCAGGCCTGGTTATGAAGAACATGTTTGTCATGGATAAAATCTTATTAAATCATAGACACAGATCTGAACCCATGCCCTCTGTTGCTTTTGCATCACGTTAAAGCTGCACTGCGTAGAGTTTCCCCACATGTACCCATACCTGGAACCAGAAGAAGGGTGGGTGGACTCTGCATCGCTCTGGTATTTTCTAACTCCTCTGAAAGACTTCCGTAAAGAGGACAAGGGAGCAGCCCTAATGCAGCTGTAAGGTATCCTGGAATCATTTGGCCAAATGACTCAATGGATTGATTCAATAAGACATATACATAAGAGAGAATGCAGCCTCTGTGGTATACACAATGGCCTTGGCTCTTGTACTGACAGCAGTATATCTGTGTTACTGCAGTGTCAGCCGAGGATAGAAAAATGCTTCTCAGTAGCTTTCCACTGGCTTGAGGATTTCTGTACTGTGTTCCATTTTGCAACACAAAACATGCAATATGAAGACATTTGTGTGGTGCATAATAAATTATCTTACAAATTTAACCTCTAGACTAAAATCTTCGTCCTTTTAAATCTGTGGGTGTTTTCCCAGGATTTCAGCTGATTTATAATTTCATTTTGATATTTGTTTAAGATCTTACTTTTATGTTTTATGGGCAGTTTTTCTTTTCTTTTCCTGGATTCCATGATGCATGGAATTTTTGAGTTGGAATTTAATAGATTTTAAGGATTCTGCTATCCCATACTCTGCTTTGTCATAGTGGTTAAGTTTTCAATGAGTATTTTGAAAAACTGATTTTTTAATTACAACTTGCATTTTAACTTATTACATGGTAGAAATTTGCATTCTGTGAAACTGATAAAGATTAAAGAATTTTCAAGAAGAGAAAGTTACAGATATTATGTATTATTACCCTCTCTGATTTATTTTCTTCTTATGTATGCACACCCATAAAATATCTCTGAGAATCTCCTAAAGTAGTGTACCAGTTCTACTTAATTGTCACTGATTAGTTTCATATTTTTCAGCATTTGATTACAATCTAGGATAAAGATTTTCCAACTGGCATTTGTGTTCTATGTCAAACATGAGAGCAAAGAGCAAGTCTTGCATAGGTTCATCTACCTGTGTTTGTTACTGTTGATACTTTTAAACATCAAAGGCTTCAATAAGAACATTAGCTCCCTGGATATCTGCTTTTATTTGCTACAGATATCTAATTCTACATGTTATGAGTCTATCTACTCTCTTAGTGATGGGTACTGGTGACTTGAACTGGAGTATTTGGCTTGCAATTACCTTTTAAGCATTGGTAAATAGTTACTTCACTAAACCTCTCTTATTTATCCATCTTTTCAGATGGGAAAACACTTTTCTCAGAATTGATGACTACTTATTTTTCAGCTAAAGTAAATACAGGTCTATATCTCTTTTCATTTGTGCAAGAAGCTGACACATTCTGTCACAACATAGCATGAGTAAATGGGAAAGTGACAGATTCCTGGCAAAATTTTAAAGAGATAAACATCTATTTTTGTTTAAACAGCTACTAAAAAAAATGTATAGAAGATTTCCAAGCTGAAAGGCTGTGGAATAGATGAGTGTTGCAAACTGGCAAATGAATGCACAAGTAAGATCCTGATGCTTATTGTTACTCCTACTATTTTAACCGTATTTGTCCTTTACCTAGTATGAAAAGTTTAAGTAATGTACAAGCATTATTAGCACAGGTATGTGAAACGATATAGCAAACACTGCATTTTATTATTTTTTAAAAGAATAGATAACCAAATTAAAAAAAAAAATCTTCTAAGCAGGAATACATTTTTGCATAGTTGCACACTGTATTGGGTTCATGTGGCAAGGTTTTGGTAGTGTGGGGAGGGGTGTGAAGTGTTGGCTTCTGTGAGAAGAGATCAGGAGCTGCCCCCATGCTGGACAGGGCCAGCTTCAGCCAGCTCCAAAACAGACCCATCATCACCCAAAACTGAGCCCATCAGCGATGCTGGTGGTGCCTCTGTGATAACATTTATGAAAGGGTAAAAAATGCTGCATGGCAGCTGTGAGAGAGACGTGAGACAATGTGAGAGAAACAACACTGCAGACACCAAGGTCAGTGAAGAAAGAGCGGGAGGAAGTGCTCCAGGTGCCGGAGCAGAGATTCCCCTGCAGCCTGTGGAGAAGACTATGGTAGAGCAGGTTGTCCCCTTGCAGCCCATAGAGGTCCACAGTGGAGCAGATATCCACCCTGCAGCCTGTGGAGGACACCACACCGGAGCAGGTAGATATGCCCTTAAGTAAGTCCACACTGGAGCGGGCTCCTGGCAGGAGCTGTGGTCTGTGGAGAGGAGGCCACACAGAAGTAGGTTTTCTGGCAAGAACTGTGGCCCGTGGGGAACCCACGCTGGAGTAGTCCATTCCTGAAGGACTGCACCCTGTGGAAAGGACCCATGCTGGAGCAGTTTGTGGACAACTGCAGCCCATGGGAAGAAGCCACGTAGGAGCATTTTGTGAAGGACTCTCTCCCATGTGAGGGACCCCACTCTGGACCAGGGGAACAGTGTGAGGAGGAAGGAGTGGCAGAGATGAAGTGTTATGGAATAACTGCAACCCCCATTCCTCATCCCCCTGCATTGCTTGGGAGGAGGAGGCAGAAGAGTCAAGAGTGAAGCTGAGTTTGGGAAGAAGGGAGGGTGGAGCGAAGGTGGTTTTAGTTTTGCTTTTATTTATCACTATCCTACTCTGTTATTAATTGGCAATAAATTAAATTAATCTTCCACAAGCTGAGTCTGTTTTGCCTGTGACAGTAATTGATGAGTGATCTCCCTATCTTTATCTTGAACCATGAGCTTTTTATCTTATTTTCTCCCCCTGTCCTGCTGAGGAGGAGAAGAGATAGAGCTCCTTAGTGGGCACTTGGTGGCCAACCAACATTAACCCACTATATGCACTTACAGATAGAGTGCATACAGATTCTTACACCAATGGATTCAAAATAGTTTAGACAGTTTTTAGATTCTTTTTGCTCAAAATTAATGGGATGATGAGATATCAGAAGTTCTTTCACTATATTTCTGAACTTAGAATTCAGAAATGGTAAGGAGAAAAAAGAAGAAGAGATAAATGAAAAGGAAATCTCAAAGGAAGAGAATTATGTGTACAGGAAAAAGAATGAGGATGTAGGACTAGGTAAAGGATAAGTTTGGATAAGACATAGAGCAGCTGAGAAAAGGTTAGGGAAAAGATGGCAAATGTATACTGTTGTATGAAAGGAAAGCAGGAAAGACATTTCTCAAGGAAAGGAAAACAGAAAATTAAAGGCTCAAAGGTAAGATAGAACTGAAGAAAGAGTGAGGAAAAAGAGTGTAAAATCACAAGAAAGAGAAGGTAAAAGTTCTGGATAAGGGAAGAAGAATCATTGGATAATCTGGTCAAAGATCACAGAGATAAGTGGTGTGAGAAAACAGTGAGATAAAAAACAAAGTTGCTTTGTTTTATGCTGCAGGATTTGTAAGTTTCTTAGGCTTCTTCTTTAGCCTTACAAAGCTAAAAGGAGAACATTTGCAAGGATGGTTATCCAGGACCTATGTGCATTTTTGTTCATTTTGAACACTAGGTATCTCTGAAGACGACACACATTCCAGTGTTGTTTAGCTATTGACCAGCACCTCCAAGCATGAAAATGGTTTTATTACCTCGATTTTGCAAATTGGGAAATTTATGTAGGGACTGATGATTTTTCTGGGACTTCAGTGTAGTCACAACAATAAAGCCAGGATAACTATATTCTAAACCTAGTGTTGAAATTTCAGACTCAAGTTGTTCTCATGTTGCATGCGTTTTTGAAATAAATTGCATTTACACTTGTTGAGATCAGTGTAGAGCTCACAGAAGAAGGAGGGCTGAGCTTGGATTTAAATATAGGGTATCTTCAATTTCCATCAGTGTTTCTCACTTAACACTAGAGGACAACTCTTCTGCAAGTATCTGCAGTGTCAGTAATTCCATTAACAAAGAAGCCACTGTATTATCAACATACTGTAGCTTCATTTTAATGTGTCATTTGCACTTCAAAGTCACATAACTTTTATTATGGTAAATCAATTAAAACTATTTCTCATGATAATTTATCTTCTACAGAGTTTATCATCTCAGAGAATGCAATATTTCCCAATTTAACTTCCAAGACAAAAGTGATGTAATTTGAATGCCTTTTACTGAGCTTATTAAGCATAAAGATCACAGAAATTTCAAACCCTGAAAGATAACTGTTTCATCTATGCGATAAAATGGAAGTCACATTTTTGTAGCTTACTGGAGGTAGTAGGAGACAGTATGCTAATTAGTAATATAACCTCATTTACTCATTTGGTATGTCTCTTGTTTTAAATGATAGTCTGTGTAGAACAGATATCCAGCTTGATACAAATATGAAAAGGAAATCAAGTGAAGCTACTGTATATTCAGTAAAGCTGTGTGTAACATTCATATGATTATATTTTTCTTTGTGTATTTATAATCCAGGAATCACCTTGAAATAAAGTAAACATTTTCAAAGATCTTGCAGAGAAGAATAGAGGTTTGTGTAGAAACATTCCCCTTCAGAAGGGAAAGATGGGTCAGATCCTCAACTAACATAATTTTCACAACTCCAGGGAAGTCAGGAGAAAAATGTCAGTGTACAGGAGCTGAAAACCTGATGATGTGCAAGTGCTAAAAAAACCACAACAAAACAAAAAAAACCCAACCAGGGTACAACAACCACCCCCTTGAAATCTAGAAGCATTAATATGAGATGAAAAGCTCATCCGTATCTTTAGTGCATGTATTTGAGTGTGACTGATTGTTTCTTTAGTGGCAGAAGGCTTGATTTTCAAATGCTTTTTTTCAAATGTGCTTAGGGGCACCTGCCCCCTGACTTGTGCTGTGATTTGTGCTCTTGGCTATTCAAAAGGTTTTGAAAATGCTGCCAGTCTCTAGTTCCTGTCTCTTCTTCATGTAGAAGTGCTGGGTTTGCACATTACATTATAATGTGGGCAAAACTAACAAATAAGAAAATAATAACCCTTCACTCTCTTAAAATCAGTCCAGAGCAGCAGCAAAAATAGTCCCAACATCCAGTCAGGCCTCTGGCCCCCTTTCTTTGCAACTGCACTAGCAGTAAATAATTGCAGTGCCTAAGCCTTAGACCTTTGCTCAGCAGGGAAAGGGAGAGCTGTTACTGGGTAGTATGTGTCATTTGACGGCCAGTGGCTAATGCCTCATGGCTCACCACAGGAGGCGTTGGTGCATGGTGGCTCTCAGCTAGAGTAAGAGTTTTTGGCTGGAGCAGGATAACTGGGAACACTGGGCTGCACTTTGAGCTAAAGCGGAATACATATTAGCTATTTAGAGGTCTGACATACACTTAAAATCTTGCCTTGGCCTCTTTTTGGTCTCTGTTTTGGAAACTGGAGTATAAGGAGGTGCTTTTACTGTAGTTGGAGTTTATGCTCATATTTCACATGGTGAGGATGCTTCTCTGGAATTACCATTTTGCACACTGGAAGACTAAACTGCTGAAAGTATTCTGTCTCACTTGCTCTACAGTACTTATGCTTGGAAAAAATTTAATTTTGTGTCTTTCCATGCAGCCTTGCTCATAAATGTACAGTAGTATCTTATCAGTTCACTCTTTTGGCTGTAAGACCTTTGGTGCTTTGCTGGATTTTATTAACGAGTGAAATAAAAATAATTGAAAAAAGGGTTTGTGAAAATACATGGACATATAACTACATAAAAGGGATGCTGTATATATAAAAAAAAGGAAATTTAGACTGAAAAGCTGCCTTAATGGTGTGAGCTATTGGACTACATTATAGTCTCCCAAGGGAGGTGGTAGAAGCCCCATTAAATAATGGAAAAACTCACATCTCTTGAGGACCAGAACATATGGGAACTAAACAGGAAAACTGAACAGATTTTATCTAAGCTAGAACTGGCCAGTTTCTCCTGCCATTACAATATTCCCAAAGGAGCAGCAGAACAGATATACAGCATTTTCCTATAATTTGTATTTGTATGGCATAAACAGTATGAAGTATGTTCCAAAATAATTTCCCTTGATGATGATTATTTTTTACTATGCAAAGTAACCAGTTTAACAGTAGGAATATTGTCCTTAAATTAATAATTTTATATTATGGCCATTCAAGGAAGCAAAGAATGAGCCATTCTTTTGTATAATTGGCCTGGAAAACTCTCGCTTAAGAATCATGTATTTAGGACTTGCTTTTGCACAAGTAAAAGGGAGTTTTGCTATTGACTTCATTGGGAACAGTCAAAGAGCCGGTTTCTCAGGAGATGCTGAGGCCTTTTTGAGATTGGTTGTATTTGATTTTACTCAATATACGGAAGAAAATACTTAGTATCTCCTTGACAAAACCCATTTGGTCTAGGCCTACCCACTGCTGAAGTCATTAAAATCCTACTGACATTTTGAGAACAGAATTGCATTTTTAACCCATGAAAGACCCAAATATCCCTTGCTTTGTACTTTGTTTAGTCCTCTGCACTTTTGTAAATGAATATAAAATCCTGCTCTATCACTGCTTTAGGGTTCACAATGCAATTGCACTTCCTTTGCCTTGATAAAAGGGGACCCTCATCAACATTCTATATTTCAGCTATTGGAGAAGTAAAGACCCACTTATGCAAGGTTACTTATATGAATTCTTTTTCATACACTAGAATTATGCATCAAGACATTTGGACTATAATGCAAAAAGCTGCCTATCTATTATATTACCACCTGAATGTGTTATTAAAATGTTACTGGAGTGCTGCACTTTGATGGTTTCATGCAGTCAGAATCCAACGAACAGCATTTTAGAATCCCATCTTTGCATTACTATTTTTAAGGGTATTGATTTTTTTCTAATAGCCTTTCTGAACTGTTTCTTAGGTTCAATGAGGTTTCTTTATTCCCTAATTACAGAAAGCTTACTGAAGATAATACTGTTTTGAAAGACTTTTTTTTCAGTTTAGTTTTGTTTTGATATGCTGACGTTTATGTAAATAAAGACCTGTTTACTCAGTTTCAATATATAGTAGTCTTAAATCAGAGAAAGCTCATAATAAATATGAAACTAGAACATTCCTTTTTGTAAACACATCTGCAAGCCTGACTGCATCTCACTAAGCATTTTATAGGTTCATTACACTACTTGGCTCACATTGAAGTCACCTCAAATTTTATTTTTATTTTTTCTAACCATCATATGAATAAACTTTGGCTTCTGTTTAGACTGGAAAATATCCAGTATCTGCTTATAATCTACAGATTCAGGAAAACATAATGGTTACTACTGGTAGTAAAACATTTCTCTACACCTGTGTGTCACATACTAAACTTTAGGAGGGGTCAGCAGAGGTGTCACTTACTAGAACTGCATGGTCTATTTTATGTAGAGACCTGAAGCTAAAATGAATTGCCTTTCACTTCTGTTAATGTGAAATATTTGCAGCAAAGTTAACTGATATGCATAAGTATATATCAGTGGTAATGAGGATGGTTTCTAAACATCCTGTTACAGTTTGACCAAGAGCCCTGATAACAATTATAACAATTGTTTGTTTATTTTTTGTTTTTTTCCCCTTTACTGCTCAGATGTTTTTGGAGAGCTTCATCATTAGTTGCCTAAGAACTGGTTTAAGAAGCAGTTTAGAACAATCTCGGCTATGAGTTCCCCTACCTGCAATGACACAGTGCTCTAACAGGCTACACTGGACCAGCTTCCCATCTGGTGCTCTTGCTGTTAAGATTCTTACCACCCTACAGCATATGCCTACAGTGTACTCAAAGAGTGGAAGATTAGGTCTTTGTTAAGAAGCCATCAAGAGATACTTCAGTGTTCCCAGGAAACTCAACATAGTGTTGTTATCAATTATATAATCCTATAAACAGTAGGAGGACAAAGATACATACATATGCAGTCATGGCTTCAGCATGTACAGTATTTAAGACTATGTTAAGGCATTCTTGAGAATGCAAGAGTAAGTAATATAATGAGGGATATATACTATCAGACTTAAAAAATGCATTCTTCTTTTAACAGGATGCTATACTTACTTTGCAAACCCATTGACTTCCACATAAGCTCACCACTTGTAACAATGGCAATGTCAAGTCCATCAATGGCAATATTTGTATTGTAACTCACAAGATTCTTTCATGCATAACAAATGATTAACTCCTTATCAGCATGAACAAAATATTACTTGTGCTATTTAAATGTTATTATTGATAGTTATTATAAGTTGTTATCCGCAGCTAGCTAAGGTATCAGCAATTTCTGGAGGACAGTGTTGTAAGAATTGCATTTTCCAAGGCTAATATTGAAACTTAGTTACTTGGTCAGCTGGATTGGAAAATTTTAATTCATCAGTGTGAATAGTGTTGCAAAAAGTCAATATGGTTAAGATCAATCATGTCCTACTTATTGTTTGAGTGGTTGTAGAACTGTCTAAAAGCTTGAAAAAAGATACACAAATAATTTACTTAATCTTGGCACTGTCTGTAAATCTTCAAATAATAATTATTTATTAAATATTTACTTGAGGTGAAAATTAGACTTCAACAATTGAAAATAGATTCAAAGATGCTTGGATCTGTAAGGGTTTTCTTCTTTAAATTTAAACTTTAAGCCAGTCTCTTGAGATTCATCTTGTTTCTGAGAGCCCTAGGGAATAACAGGAAATTCATACATATTTAATATTAGTCAAATCAACCAATGCAGTAATGATGCTAAAAGAACAATTATGCAGACTATTTATGTAAATATGGAATAGGAATTACATGGTTTTATTTAGAACATTGGAAAGACTTGTAAATTATTTAATTTAAGAAGACATGCTTTGGAGTGATTTTGAGCAATTTATTTATAATATATATATCATAGAAAAATGTTTTAATATATTTGTATTTTCATATTCATTTCAACCATAACTAGGTTAAGACTAGTATAACCTTCAGAGAAGAGAATTGCTTTGTCTTTTATGGAAAATACATACAAATGTGTTTGTGCTACACATAATTTATTTAACATTTTATTTAAACTTTTTTTAACTTAAGAGGTGTTGCAAAATTAATTAACTCTGCGTTTTCAGTAGTAATAAAATAATAGTATTTTTCATGCATATAATAGCTTTAAAAATCTACAAATATGTTTTATATTTTCCTGAGCTAATCTAATCATGGAGAATGATGCATATTTTAATGAGACTGGAAACCAGTCTCCAGTTATCTTCCATTTCCTAGGATAGATATGCTTCTAGAGGAACAGTGGAAGGTATTCACAAAAACCATGAATTGACCCTTTCAGGAACTACTTTCTTATTTTAGCATCATGGATAATCCTCGATTATTCATGTTTCTTGTGAAGTCTGTTATTAGATGAAGAAAATCTTATGTTCAGAGGTATTTGCACTGAAACATGGGGTAAAGAAACAACATCAAGAGTTAGTGTCACAGAAAGACCTTTGGAAGCTCTGTGTTATTCAAAGACTTAATGATGAGAAGGGTCAGAGAATTTTTACTAATTGAGGTCAGTTCAGAACTTCACAGACATCCTATCGGTTGCTTTTCTGCAAAAAGGAGATAACTGACTTGGCAATCTATGTCAAAATGTGGGGGCTTTTATTATCAATCGATTTGACAAAGCCATTTTTGGGGTGTATTCTGGCCATGTATAGATGATGGCAATTGTCTAAACCAGAGAGAACTAGACTCTTTCACAGTCACTTTTCTGTCTCATTTGATATGTATGCATAAGTATAAGATGTATTTTACACTAAACATGTAATCTTTTCATCGACTATGGGGAGAAGCTAGAATGACTAGCTCAGCTAGTCACTCGGCTAACTCCAATGGAGGTGTCTGTAGTGTAGACACCTCTATTTACTCCTGATAACTCACCATGCAATTACACCTCAACTTCTCTAGATCTCTACTGTTAGCTACCTGAGCTGCCACTTTGATTGATTATGCTTTTGGTATCACCCAGCACTTTTTGTTGATCCCAGAATGATATGGCTGGCCTGCCAAAAAGGGGAAATTGAGGATGGGTATGGTTTCAGTTTGAACTCTGCCTTTACAAAGTTTCAAGCCATATAGGCTGACAAGGCTAGCCATAACTGTGCAAAGGTGCTTAACAGTGTACTGTACAAAACCATGGCCAGATTCAAGAAAGGATTTGGATGCCTGGAATTAGGTCCTTTGATTGAAAACCCTGAGTTGAAAGCTGCAAATCTGAAAACTAAGTGTACACAGCTGCTGCTTCTTTTCAGAGGTCATATCTCTTGCTCACATGATGCTGAAATCCCACCAGATTTCAGAAACTAGTCCTTTTTACATCTAATCAGAAACACTTCAGCTACTAGGGCTTCTTAAGAGAAACTCCGTGTGCAGTTAAGTAGAATGGGCCTTACTAAACACTGCAAATGTAGCTGCTTTCATTTAAGAGGGCAGAAGAAAAAGATCAACCCTCATTTTCATATAAAAGCTCAGTGATCAGAATCTTTACCTGAGTTTCTGAGTACAACCCCTGTCTGTCAAGGAAGATTTTGTCCAAGTTCCTCTTTTAGGGTAGTGCATAAATGACATAGGGGAGGACGGAAACAAAAAAAGGAAAGGAACTCACTCTCATTTTTTTTAAGAGATTCTTTTTTACTCTGTCTGCTCAGGAAGGCACATATGGAAGCAAGACGCTATCTCCCAGAATTCATGAGCATAGCTGCATTTACCTTTCTCTATATCCAGCACAGACAGGCATTTGTATAAGGTGGCAGTAACGAATGGGATCAATCTGAACATAGGGATGAGGACATGTACCTTGAAATTTTCTCTTCAATACTTTTTTTCTGTGACAATTTTTGTTTGTTTTTAAGATTAAAAAAAAATCATAAGATAAAAACCAGTCTTACAGACAAGGCCAGAATCTGGGGAGCATCTTTATGAACTCAGGATAGCAGTTAGTCTGGAGTTCCAACTCCTGAGTTGTACTCATAAATTTCTGGTGTTGAAGAATTAACCTAACAAGGAGCTGTCTATTTCCCTCCATGGTTTCAGTGTTTCTCTTCCTCCTCACAAACAGAAATAACCCTTTTTCATTTATTTTACTTAGAATAGGGCCAAGACACTGTCCTAACACCTTTCAGCTTTGCTTTTGTCTTTTCAGGGAAAAAAAAAAAGATGTATTTGTGCCTGACAGGCATAACGTTATGAGCCATGCAACTAATATGCCTGCCTTTACTGCTGTTTTCTGCCTCTGTTCTGTTTCACATTCTCGAAAAGCCTACAGTGCTAAAGTTAAATTAGAGAGCAGTACTAATTGAAGATCAGCTGGAAGAAATCAATAAAGACTTTACTATATATTAACTGTTACTGTTATCCTAAAAGAAACATTGGTTCATCAGTTCATTTCAGAAAGAAAAAAAAATAATTGATGTGATAGATTCCTGAATAAAACAATGTAAAGTATGAAGCTTCAGTAAATGCAAAGAGTTGCAAGAACAATTTTATCTGCTGTGGACAAATGCTTTGTATTGTAATCCTGAGAAAGTCATGCAGCAAACTAGCTTGGCAATTACAGTGCTGTGGACTCTCAAGCATAATTTAATTATTTCATAGCCAGTAAATCGACGTTCATTTTTACACGAACACCCATGGGGTAAATACTTTTAAAACCACTATGTCATTCTTTATTTCCCAATATTCTAATTTGTTAATTATTAACTGAGCTACAGTTCATACTATGGGATATTTTGATTTACAATGCATCTTTGACTTAAATCATATTATTCCATTGTACCTGACCTGAATTAATAAAGTTGTTTTTCTGGTTGTTCCGTTAGCAGGATAATAGTTACTTTTGTAATTTTTATCCTTTCCATGTTTTAATTTCTAACAAAGTAAAGTTTATAAATTTGAACTAGAAATAGATGCTTTGTGTCAGAACCCATCTAGAACAAATGAGTTCTGATCTATTCAAGTTTAGAGAGTTATACTGATTTACTTGGGAATCTGCCCCAAATATGTCTTTTTAACTCTAATTTAGCAGATATATTTAATTAAGTTTTAAACTGATGTGCGGAAAACAATCCTCAAATATTTCTTTTCTGATTGGAAGACACCATTCATTAAAAAAATGTAAGAAAATCTGTAGGATCTTCAGGATATTTCTGCAGAATCTTACTTTAATAATAACTCAGTTTGGTCTTACAACAAAACAAAACAAAAATTAACATAATTACAGTGAGCTTTTGACATGAACTAAAATGATATTATCTTGGCAACTTCATTGCAGAAAGCAATGATTTTGTGTGTTTGTTTTACATATAAATTATTAGTAGTGTACCTAAAATAGTGTGTGTATATACACACAGGTTGTGGTGGGCTGACGTTGGCCAGCTTCCAGATGGTCACCCAGCTGCTCTCTTACTCCCCCTCCTCAACAGGACAGGGGAAGAAAATGAGATGGAAAAGCTCATGGGTCAAGACAAAGACTGGAGATCACTTACCAACTGCCAATACAGGCAAAACAGACTCAACTTGGGGAAAATTAATTTAAATTACTGCCCGTTTATTAAAAATGAAGTCGGATGGTGAAAAATAAAGACAAAAATTAAAAATACCTTTGGCTCTGCTGCTTTTTTCCCAGGCCCAACTTCTTCATTCCTGATTCCTCCACCTCCTCCTCCTCAGGAGTGGCGCAGGGGGATGGGGAATGGGGCTTGTGGTGAGTCCACAACAGCTCTACTCTGCCGCTCCTTCCTCCTCATGTTTTTCCCCTGCTCCATCATGGGCCCTTCCACGAGCTGCAGTCCTTCAGGACGAACCAGCTCCACAGAGGTCTCTCCCATGGGCTGCAGGGGAATTTCTCCTTCAGCTCATGGAACACCTCGTCCCCTCCTTCTCCTTTGACCTTGGTGTTTGCAGGGTTGTTTCTCACATTTTTTTTCCTCAGTCCTCACTCTGCTGTGCAGCATTTTGCCCTTTCTTAAGCACATTTTCCCCAAGATGCCACCACCTCGGCTGCGGGGCACAGCCGCGCCCTGGGGTGGGTCGGTTGGAGGCGGCTGGAACCAGCTGTGTCCGGCCTGGGGCAGCCCCGGCCTCTCCTCACAGAGGCCGCCCTGCAGCCCCCCCGGCCAGACCCTGTGCACCTGCACCCAATGCAATACATAAACATAAATATACCTCAAGATACATAGAATGTTTCTAATTTTTCCATTTGTAAACCAATAGCAGGCTCCACAACAGGGCATCAGCAGGAATTAAACTTATGACCAATCAAACCATTCTCCTTTGGCCATACCTATAACTGTAGTACTCATTCATTCAGTCAGTGCTGAAAGACCGATGTCGGAAGTAATTAAAAAGTAATGATCCAGCTAGTCGCAAGATCTTGTTTTTACACTGGATATCTATATTGTAGCCCCACTTGAATGACCAGACCACAAGAATATGATCTGCAAGTGTTATTGGCAGATTGAGTCCCTTTATTTCAAATGGAAGAAACCTCATATTAAAGGTTTCAGGTTCAATCTCTACAGGTGATCTCTGTTTAGGTATATGACATGTGAGAGTAATAAAATGGAATGAAAGGTGACATAAAGAATTTTATTTAAAATGCTTTTGCCTATTTATGCAATGTGAATACAGGAGTTTTTAATATACACATTCATCTTAGATTCTAACAGAACGAGAAGCTAATTCTGCAAACACAATAGGGCTATTGAATCATAAATGTTACACTGATGACTAAAGTTTGTGACATCAAACTTCTAATCATGTGTCTTAAATCAGTATGGTTATATTTTTAAATTAGCTTGTTCTATTAGCTTTATTCGCCTCTGTGACAAAATACATAGTGATTTTCTGCTTTAAAGGCAAACTGCAAAGAGGGTAGCAGAATTTATTGCATATACAGGTTATCAAAAGATAGTTTCAAAGGTTCTTTTTAACTTTTGGGACTATGCTTGTTTGTATATCTAGCTTTTGCAGTAAAATTACAAGGGAAAATTAGGATGCAGAAAGCTAAAGTAGGTTAGAAATGGCACAAGACTCATACCTGCAGATTTTCCAATAACATATAAATGAGGATTGAAATAATGTAAAAATCTGAAAGGGGTTGCTGAGCTATGGTTCTAATGAACAGAAAACAGCAGAGATGGAAACATAACTCTGTACTGATGGCAGTAACAGATTTATCATAGAATTTCCCATGGTCATCAAACTGTGCATAATTGGTAGCCAATACCCCCTGCCATATGACTACTGAAGCTTTCTGAAATGTTTAGTTTTCTGTTGATTACTGAGGAGTTTTATATGTGCATTTATCCTTGGAAAGAATATATAGCTCTCTTTTTTCAATAAAATGGACTCTATTGATCTTGGAAAAATCAAAAGGTATTTTAATGATATAGCTACATTAGCAATTTCTTATGGAACTTGCTTCACTGTAGGTCCCTGTCAGAATGGGTTTTAGTTACATGGAAATTTATAGTGGTTTGGGGCAACAATGCAAATTTTAGTTACCAGATGGTCAAATGTCTCCATAGCCAGTGTTAATCTTGCAAATGACCCGAGCTGGGTTTTAAGACAAACTTGAAGTATTAGATTTTGGATTAAGGTGTAGAAGATTTTGGCAGCTTGTTTTTTTTTGTTTTGTTTTGTTTTGGTTTTATATTAGCTTTTGGTTACATTTAAAGCAAGCTTATTATAGACAGATAACTATTAATACATAGATATCTAAAGTCAAACTGATTTTCTTTTATGGATCTGCTTTGGAGGGCAAATATACAAAATGAAACTAGAGAGAAATTACTTAGACCAGGAATCTGTACCATCAAATTCCAGCATTTGAATGCATTTACATTTCTGGACTGCTTTTCTCAAATTTGAAGGCATGTATACTGGTTTATAGTGCCCCACAACATGGAGATACACAGGCACATCCCAGCAAACAGCGGAACTGGGAAATGTCTATACAGTACACATACAAGCTAATAGTGAGAATGAGGACATAACAGCTAGCATACGTGGATATTAAAAGTACAAAAAATGCATGGCAAAAGGAGATCCATTCTCAGATCTCAGAAGTTACAATAGCTCTCATCATTTGTTTAACTAAGACTTTAAATTATCAACTAATTGAGTAATAAATGAATTAGAGGTGTATCCATAAGTTTCCAAAATCTTCCAGCCTCTACAGCTAGCCATCTACTTAAAAAATCAACAGAAGTCCACCATGAAAAAACAAAATGAAGGTTTGGGTGAGACCACCCTCCTTCTTAGTTCTGTGGTTCCTCAGAGAACTTCAAATTTGTTATCATGTACTTTAAAAATACAGTCAGATAATGTTGATTTCCTCTCCCTTTTTGTTAAAAAAGTCTAAGACTGGTATGCAGTTTTCCTCATGTTTTTTTTTCATGCACCAATGTCATCAAGGGAATGATAAAATTCTTATTTAAATTTTTTATTATAACTGGAAGTTGATGATGAGAAAATACAAGATAAAATACGGATTTAAACAGTCAGTATACTATGCAAATTATGAATGGTAAATTGGACAGATTGATTAGATCCTAGTAGGTGGAATAGTTTGAGGAACGATGCCTGTCATCTAAGCTTTTTGACAGGTGTCAAGTAAAATGAACAATTTTTTTTAAGGGATACCTTTTAATTGAAATAGAATTCTATAGGAATGCTTTTTTTTCTGTGCTCAGGGTCCAGTTATCAGCTTGTTGGATTCTGTATAAACTGTATCTACTTCTTCCCTTCATTTCCAGGCATCATTCCTGAGTTAGGATCACTTGGTATTCTATATTTTTTATATATATATATATGTGTGTGTGTATTTTTCAGTAAAGGAATCTTCTGAGAACCAATTAAAAAGAAGTTTTTTAAATAAAAAATGTTAGAGAAATTTTAATTCTAAGTTAAGATTTAAATTTACCCCTAGGAGGAAAACCCAACCTAAAAAAATGGATATGGTAACCTTAAAGTACTTCATGAAGTTTCAGCCACCAAGCTGCTGCAATATCAAAGTGAATGGCATTGATAAAATTCCAAAACTCTTGGAAAACATATCCACAAACACATAGTTAATCATTGCTATTACGTTAAGTATAGTGAAGCAGTGATAATTTGCCTGGTAAATTACAGTATATTATGGAGTATACTGTAAACACACATATTCATAAGAAATAATTATATATTTTAAAAGAGATAAAGTAAAACTCTCACTTGTAAATAACAATTCCTTTCCCATAGATATGGTGCAAAGACATATTTAGCAAGTGCATGTATGATTTTTAAATCAGTTTCCACAGATTTTAGTGACATGATATAGATATATTTGGCAAAACATGTAGGTGTTAAGAAATAACTCTTAGTGGAAGCTTTGATCAATGGAAATGTTCACACTCAAAAAAAAAAAAAAATCCCAAATGAAGCTGTTTTAAAAAAAAAAGTATTTCACCTTAGAGAATACAATACTTTCTATACTTCTAAGTTTATCTGTATGCTACAGGATTAACATATTAAGAAACAATAACAAGATCTATGTATCTATCTGTTTATGTTTGTTCTCATGTTTGTAATGTCTAAGTGCCTAAAAATAAAAACTGGTTAAAAACTGGCAAGTAAGAAAGGTGAATCTCACCTGCCTCTTTTATTATCCAGGCCTAAAGCAATGCAAGATTTAAACACAAGGCAAAATTAAGCAAACTTGCATTTAAATAAGACATGGCAGTCTTAGATTTTGTTCTAGCTCCTTTCTCTTTGCCGGTTATTTTCTATTGAATATAATAGTATATGTTTTAATAAGCTTTCTTTTGCAGTATGTTTAGACTGGTTCCAAATTTAGCAAAATGGTGTAGAAGAGGAATAAGAGTCTTAGGCCGGCAGGATCAATATGTTGATAATTGAGGATACCAGTTACAGTCCGTTTTCCATAAATACTTAGGTAGCTGCATGTGTATGACATGAACTCCAATGTGTATAGTTTGTTGAATCTGAGTATATGAAAAAAAAAAAAAAAAGGATAAGTTGTGTCTGCTATTAGACAAGGAGGGTTAAATTCAAATGAATAGGGGGCCTAGTGAAGACTCTGGCAAGGTCTCCCCCTGCTCTACCTCAATATGCCTGTCTCCGTATTCCTTTTCTCTTTTCCTCCTGTCCCATGGCAGTGTCTTTACTCTCAAGTCACCACTAATCATCTTTCCTTTACTGAAATACACTATCTTTCTCCTGTAACAATCCTGCAATGTTGGAGGGTGCCAGGCTGGTGGTTGAAAAATGCTAATGAGCTAGACGATTTACATCACATATTCCTTGTACCTTCACAGGGTATCAAAGAGCATATAGAGACGCTACAGTTTCAGACAAGACTAACATGTCTTGGTTGCATGTGTGTCTAGTGAAGAGTTACTTGAAAGGTAGGAAAACTGCTGTTGGTTTATAAAGTGGGCAAGAAACATTTGCAGTACTGATTTTAGGAAGCCAATTTCAAACCTAATATCACATCTGCAGTTGTTTGGCTAGCAAACGGAAAAGTCTTACTCTATAGATATTTACAGGTTGCCCAGGGAGGTTGTGGAGACTCCATCCTTGGAGATATTCAAAGGCC
>WAAD01040932.1:63185-122366 GCA_013389945.1 Fregata magnificens | reverse complement strand
AATAGCTTAAAGATAAATAAATTTATAAATAGAGTCAATAGAGATCAAGAACCACCTTTGCATTAGGAATAACTTTGTTTGTTCCCCTAGAGCATGTTATGACTGGATACACAAAAGCATTTTTCTATACTTGTTAAAACCAGCTCCTTGTAGACTATGTTGTAGATGTCAGAACAAAAAAAGGCTCTATTTCAGACCAGAATGCTCCCAGTCCATTAATCTGGTTCCAGTTCTGACATGGAGGAAAGCATATCTCTCACCATTCACTTCACACTTTTCCAGTAGCATGTGTCTAAAAAAGACTGCAGCATCTGCCCCTCTTATTCTGCTTTTCCTCCCTCTCTCATACACTAATACATCCTAAAAATATTATTAACCATCTCAATTGTATTTTACCATAAAAGAAAGCTGTATTTTTCACAATGTTTATGCTGTATTGCATAAGACTTACTTAACAGAACTAATTCCTGTCATCCAACATGTGCAAAATCTCAACGGGAGCTGCAAAGGCCTAAGTTATTTGCATCTAATTTGGTTTTGAAAACATGTCACTGTGTATCGTCTGAACACTGAAGTCTAATTTACCTCTTTTTATTACAATGCAATAAACTACTGTGCCTTGGGGAGGGAGGGGGTTGGGGAAGGGAGTTATTACTGTCCAAAATCCAGCTAGCACTCCAAGCGTAACTAGTTCTACGCATTCTGCCTACCACCCACTGGTGGCCACCTAACCTGTTGGAGTCTATGAAAAAAAGTTGGTGGTGGGGTTTTGGTTGGGGTTTTTCCTATTTGGAGAAGCATACCCAAGAATTAATCCATCTTTGAATACATAAATATTGCAATTCAGTTCAATGTCTATTCAAGCTCCAGAGAGTTTGGGTTTTTGCTCTTCATTTCAGCATGGCTGATTTCCTTCTATCACAGCCTGCAGAACCAGTAAGGAGGTTTCTGTCAAAGCAAACAAGGCACAGCACAATGTCCTTCAGCTCAAAGTAGCTCATTTAACCATGCATGCCTCACACCACAGGCACAGAGCCTTTGTTTATGTTTAAGCTAGGAAAGGTTACTATGCTAAAAAGAAGATATTTTGGTACTACAAATCGTGACAAAAGCTTTTCCAATGGTCTCCCTCCAAAATAACTATGCATATTCTTTTCCCAGCGTGTTTCCCCTGCCACTCATGAAATACACTGATTATGCTATGTCATCTCCTGACTTTGTTCATCAGGTGAAGAGAAGCTACTGTTGGAATAATTTCAGCCCTACCTGAGCCACACAATTGTTCCTTAGTTTGCTTTGCCAGACACCTGTGGAAACTCCTTGGTACAGAAGCTCAGAGGCGTACTCCATCTCAAGTTCCTGACCAGAACTGGTAGGCTTCAGCTTCTTGAACCATTTTCCAAATAATTTTATCGAATGCTTGAATTAACAAGGGTTTATGCCATGCAGCCACAGACTTCCCTCTGTCTCCTTTTAAGGTATGAAGTGAAACCCCACAATTATCTACTAAATTACTTCGTCGTTAATGCCCCCAGAAGTAATGCACAGCAGCAGCAGTATCGTACAGATTGTGGAAAGAACATCTTTCACCTCACAACTGGCAAGTTATTTTAGATTTTGTTTAAACTACAAAATAGTAGATTTAATTACGGTCATTATTTGCTGAAAAGTTTTTTCCTTCCCCTATTTCCTTCAAACTTTGTTAATCTCTGACTGCTCTGCTCATAAGCCATATCTGATTTTTCTTTTTTAAGAGACATTTTGTTTTCCTGAATAACTTTAAAGAACAGTCTTTTAACAAAATCATCACCATTTTGTTAGACAACAAGGGGACAACTTTATTTTCTAACAAAAAGGATGGTGAGGGAGGAGGACAGGGACGAAATTTGCTCCGGTGAAGATAGGGTAGTATTTCTAGTGTTGTCTGCTGGGGAAGAATGCAGAACACCCTACACTGAATTAGCGAGTCAGTGAAAAATCACTGAAAACAAAAAAAAGGAGACCATTTTTCCCTTTATTTAAAAAGAAAAATTGGGGACGTGCAAGTGAGACTGAAAGAGTTGCCTTTTCTACTCTTGTCACTATCAAGGTGATTGTAATGACTGGGATGATAACTTGTAAGGAACTCGCCCTACAGAACCCAGCGCACTGATCAGTCTTCCAGCAAACTATTGTCTGTGAAATAAGCAGCAAAATCAATCCCAACCTTTCAGGTGTTCCCCTCACCCTTTCTGAGTTACTTTCACAAATGAACAAAGAGTCTTGTTAGAAAAATCTAGAACTCATTGGATATTGAATCAATTATTGGCCACCTTCTGGCCAGCAATAACTTGCTTAGATTATCAATTCAGCGTTCCCACTGTAAGACAAAGAATATTGCAACAACTACGTTTTAGATGCACGTTTAACTGGCTGCTCCATCAGCTCTGGACTGAGTCCATAAATGGCTTACTTTCCAGCATAATTCACATTACAAATAAGATCTATTGACCTTTAAGAGGGAGCAGAAAAAAAAAAGAGCAAACCAAAGTCTGGTTTAACTACAAGTACAACTTTCTGAAGCACAAGTTGAGGCATTTTCAATTATCTTTTATCAAATACTCAGTGAAACAGAGGAGATTAAATTAAGTGCACTTCAACTGAATCATTTTCTGCAGAATCAAGCACAGTCTCAAATTGCTCGGCAACTTGGTAAAGAGTAGAAAATCCTGCCCTTCTGCCATGTAAGTGAAAAGCAAGTACAAATGTATTATATATTACATTCGTATGACACAAAGGCTTTTCTAAGACTAATATTATCTTAGCATTAAGAGCATAAAGATACTAATGTTTACTAAGTAGGATTTAGCACACAAGAAACAAAATCCTTTGTGCTTAATTTCTTGAACATGTATTAACAAAGCCCAAGACCGCCTCTGGGAATTTCCCAAAGCAGCAAAGAATCCGTCCCTTATCCAGATGCAGGCAAGTCAGCAAGCTCAAACTCCAATTTCTCAAGTTTTATCATTGTCGATCATGTTGTCACAGAATAACTTTCACATTTTGCTCTGTTTAAAGATTAGACTAACAATAATCTCAAAGACTGCTGGACTAATTGCACCGTCATCCAAAAGGCAGTAACGTGGGTCTAAAAGATTTGTCCCAAACTATCCCCTGCTCCCCTACATGCAAATAACGTTATAGTTTCCACCCTTCCTCATACTAGTTCAGTATAGCATGTCGGAATTAAACCTTATAAGCTAAATAATCATACTAATTTTCTGTAATATCGACTCTTGCATTGCTGCCATTTGCTACCTGAGGCACCATCATACAACGTGCTTTGGCAAAACCTGCATCATTATCAGGCTCTTCCAGATCCCTGCTTTGATGTTACCTTTTACAGACTTGACTGTATAGAAAGCCTGTCAACCTCAAAACCAAGAGACTCAGCTGCATGAGGGCAGTTATCACACTTTTAAGGCCTTTGAGGTCAAACTCAAACCTGTTTTATGGTTGTGCCCTGTGGGATGCATTAAAGAATCACAGTACACGGATATCCAGTCTTTTTTCATTATCTGAAGATCTTAAAACCCATGTCACTGTCCTAATCATTTAAAGATACTTAAATATTAAAATGAATACTTAATGGCAAATTCAAAAGGATAAATTCTACATTTAAAGCTTTACGGTCAAACTTAATAGCTTCTGATTTAACTCCTTTGGGGAAAAAAACCCTACTTACTAAATACTCAGTCTTACAAAAATGCTCTTTCTAAATTACTCGAGTCCTACACTCACACTTCATACGTTGGTAGTATCACTGTCAGAACCTACCCTGCCTATAGTCAGGGGCAGATACGCAGGGAGATCTGTTAAATTGAATCACAAACTCTTAACCAGTAATCACCACTTGAATCGGCAACCTCGGCTGACAGGACCAACAAAACGGTACTGAATTTATGTTTTTAGTATTTCCCTCTTCTGCAGGCAGCCAAAATGATCTGATACATTTACGCATGTCAGCTTTAGCAGCAGACGTCAAGCAAGTTCAGTTGTTTGTCTACTCCCACCCCACCCCATGCTTAAAACCTTCCAAATGGAATCCCAGAACANAGCAAATGCAAGGCAGGGGATGATGAGTGGGTTTTCTGAGGTTCACAGAGTTCCAGAGAATGGAAAGAAAACACTGCATATCCATCTTTTCCATACGAGGGGCTGTGCTTTATTTTATAATGCCACAGCATAGATAAAACATATTATGCCTTCCTCTCCAAATGATGGGCCTTGGCAGACATCCTGCANTTCTCTGTGGGATTCCCCAGTAATGAGATGAACATACTGAAATCACAACTCCAGCAATGCTCACATAAATCTAACCAGTTTTGAAGTTGCTGTAACTGATTTGTGTTACAGATAGACATTTCAGCACAAGAGCAAAAGGCTTGCTTCCCAGTCCACCAGGACTATAAACAAGTAGTAACGCATTACTTCTCATAGCATGCGGGAGAGCTGTATTCTGTAAAACACTAACAGTTCACTCAATTGAACTAATTTCATACATTTTCCAGCAAAACACAATACAGAAGCATGCTGAAGATGTATTCACTGCAAAAATCTTGCCACAGGGAAAAAAACAAGTATCAAAAAGCAAAATATATACTTACATATGCATATGTTAACGGAGAGAGCTTAAAATCCTTTCCTCTGGAATTCAAAATGAACCAGGACATGCAAGCAGACTGCCCTTTGTTTTCTTTTTCCAGCACTAAGAAACAAAGTCTGCCATCCACCCCATTTAACTCTACCTGGTTACTTGAGAAATGACATTTCAACCACAATACTTGAACCACATTCTCTCCCTCATCTTCCAGTGTTCAGAAGCACATATTGGAAAAACCCTAATGGCAAGCCACAAGCACAGAATAAATGCATCTATGAGGCAAGGACAGAACAGGGGCATGCATGTTTCTCTGAATAATAGGCAGATATAGTTAATTCAAAATACAAAGAGACAAAATAAAACCACATCCAGAAACAACCACCAACCTCTCCTGCAGAAGTAACAGGCAAGGCACTACTTCCAAACAGTTATTTTAGTGTAAATACTGAGCAGCTCTTTAAAGATAAGTTTATACATAATACATAGAGAAGCCCTTCTTTCAAAAAGGAGGCTGTATTGCCTGCCTTTCCCTCTATACTACTGATGTTCTTCCCTTCCCTTACTTCCTTTTCATGAAGGCTTAGGCCCGAGGAAAGGCTTACTCTTTTCCAAAATTGAAAGTAACCCCTGAACACCTGGTAGCTTGCATTAGCTCAGCACTCCAAGGTTTGCCACGGAAGTCAGACAACATTCACCCTCAGAGACTCTGCCAAGAAAATTCCTAACAATTCCACCCCCCCACCCCAATATAAGCATTTCCAATTGAAATATTTCTCTTCCTCTTAGGAACAAGTATTTGTAACATCACATGTCAGTTTGCAGGGCTTTATAGCTGTCATGGTATGGGGATACTTGGGGTTTGGATTTTTTTGGTTTGGGTTTTTTTTGTTTGTTTGGGGTTTGGGGTTTTTTTTGTACTAACATATCAAAACAGATATCTAACATCTCACTATGTTTATATAAACAAGCAGCATCATCATAATACAGCCAAGCTTTTTGTTAAATTAGGATTAACTCCTCCTTTTAAAAATAGAGGAATGGAAACACCTAGAATTGAGGAACTTTCTGAGCCAGATAGGTTTTTTGTACTTGCTCTCAGTGGATTTCTTCCTCTCAAATTTTTAATTCACTTTTTGAATTCTTGCAAACTTTCATCATAGCTTACCACAGCATTCAGAGCAGCTTGTGGCAGACAGTGCTATAGCTTAACTATGCTGCTGGGTAGTCCAGAACTGCTCCAAACATTTAAGATGAAGGCACACCATTGTACAACGATGTCTTATGACTTGCTCTTCGTCTTTCCCCTAGTCATACCTGCCATTCGATTTGCTGTGCACTACTTAGTCCTACTGAGCATCAAGCTCCTATCTTCCCAGAGTAACCCATGGGAAGATGACTCTGGAGCAACAAGAGCCAGGTCAGAGCCTAGCATGGTAGAACTGTAATTTTCTCACATTTCCCATTCCCATCTGCACACTCACATTTCTCTGCATCGAACCTCATTTACAATTTTGTGGTTTAGTTAGGCAGGATTGTAATGGCAGTTGCACAATTCTTTAGAGCTGGCCCTTAACTACCCTGAATAAATTAGTACTTCATTACCTCACTGTTCACCTGCTCATCCAAATCAGTTATACAGCCAACACAACAGGGAGCAGAAATCTCATCTTATTTTTCCAATATGTATTACCAGGCTTCCAGCTTTCCGCAGTTGATACTGCCTATTCCAAAGTGTATTTATACTTGGAAGTTACCGTTTAATTTGACATTTAGGGCTACGGAACACAGTGCTTTTCTGCAGGGGAAAAAAACCCACTGTCTTACTCATACTTCATTTTTGGCAGTCTCTCTCAGAAACACTTTGTTTCATCACGGAGATCATTATCCTGAGGTGATGCAGCCTGCGTGCAGGAATGAGCTATGTGCCATTACGTCTCTCGCAGTAACAGACCTGATTCCAGTTTCACACTGTTACAACACATCGCACTTCATCCTTATTTTATTGCTCTTGACTCCATTAAGAATGACAGTTTGATCTATTATCAGGGACTTGGCTCAAAGGGAATGCAAAATAAGGAACTCCAACTTCAGGATAAGTACTGAGCCATGCTACTTAGAAAACCAGAGTAAGATTGTTTAAATGTCATTTCAGCGCAAGAAAAAAGCTTTTTCCATACTTACACTACGCATTTTGGCTTTTGCCAACAGATCTTCCATCCCATTTCATAAAATTTCAAGTCTACTAGCTACTGCAGTCTCACTGCAAGATGAACTAATAATCCGGTGGGCCTCCTGCCCCGATGACCTCTAAAGCACGGGGATTTATTTTGAAAAGAGTTAACAAAACACAGATTGGCAGACCTGGTGAGACTTCACACATTTGAGCAAGGTAGTAGGTAAGAGGAGAGAGGAAAAGCAGTGAAACAGTTGGGTGCTTACACTTGAAAAGAAATCTAACTTAGCAGCTTATGCCTAACACAGAGACGGTGCAGGGCTTGCAATTAAGGTACTGAAGATTATTAAAGGAGGAATTTCTCATAAACTTGAAATACGTGGCTGAAGCTTAGATTAATGTCTAAGACCTAACAGATGGAAGACGAAATCAACAGCCACGGAAGTCAGGAATAAAACTTCCAGTCAGCATATCTTGGTTTCATGCAAAACATAGTTACAGTAAAAGATAATAATGGATTTGTGTCTGTGCCCATCAGTTTCAGCAGGTGATACTTTTTTAATGTAATAAAGAACAGGTACAAACAAAAAGGTGGGTCTAATTATCAAAATATTATGTGAAAGGACAATCTGCATAACAGTAAGAGTTCTTCCTGAAGCACAAAAGCAGAAGGTGCATATTACATGCTGTAGCAACTAAGCCAGAAGAAAAGGAGGTCTCAGATCAACTGAGAAAAGGCAAATTTTGGGCACATAAGTAAATATCTGCTAAGTGTCTGCATAAGTCTGGATACTAGGATTATAAAGCTTACGGGGCGGGGGGGGGGGGGAATCAAGGGAATGATTATTCCCCTATACAGTGAAGTATCCTAACCGTTCCTGCTGTTATACACGTCTCTTCACACTACACATTATCAAACATTTCAGAAGAAAAAATGAGAGGCCAGCATTGGAGGGCTAGGGTCCACCTCACCGCTGCTTATCACATCTAGTAGCTAGAAAGTAGCTTAAACACAGAAACATGAATTTCTATTCATAATACCATCTCTCTATTTTAGCCATATAGCATCATTCATTAGCATAGATTTCCTGAAATACTTAAACAGGAAGATAATGGTCATGTGAGATAGAAGGTAGAGGCAACCAAATATGAGCAACCAGTATGAGTTACAAGTCAGTTAATATATTTTTTAATATTTCCTGAAAAATCTCTTCCTTCTGTGATTTTCTTAGTGGTTTTTCAGTTTCATCTGTCTTTTCTGATTTTAACAGAAATTACTGCTTGTAGCAGAGTGCAAGAGACACAGGTGAAAGACCCCGATTATAAATTCAAAGACTGGATTTGAGGAAGACTTCTTTTTTTGCTTCTAACTCCGAATTGTGAATTGTAGATTGGTTTTGGTCTCGCTTCTTCACACAGGTAACTGTTTTCTCCTCCTTTTGTACCCTCCCTAATTACAGAAAGAGAGGAGTGGTACCATACCTCTGTGTGCCCTTTTTCATTTGCCTAATTGCTCTTTCTTTTCAGACTCCTACTCATGAGCATTTCAGAGGCCTACATAAAACACTTGGCTGCCAAAATGTTTATTTTAATGACTTTTCAACCCATTAAAACACATTCATCATGGTATCATCAATAATCTCTTCACACATCACACTTTTCCAGTCTTTCACTGGTAGTGCATCCTCCTAGGTAGTATATTTTCAGCATTTCAGTATTGGGAGGAAGGGAGAAGAAATTATGGGAGAACTGCAATCATGTGTCACGAAGGACACGAGCAGTACTGGGGATTTGGACCTTGGCTTGTCAGAGGTGCAGTGCCTGCATGGTTCTCTCCCTGTTCGTTCTGAAAGTACATGGCTTCTGACAGTCGCCCTGGTGATGCCAGTTTGCTTGCACAGGGACTGTGACAGCCCTAACGACACGATTCTGTCACTTCAGTCCGGCAGGGAGGGGAAGATTGGCAAAGGGAAACTGCAGTAGAGAATGCAAGGAGGTCAGACAGGAGGAAAGACAAAACCAGAAGAGGCAGCAGCCTGTGCTCCAGAGTCTCCTGTCAGTCCAAATAAAGTGGTTGCAGAAAATCCAGCGCAACAGCATGAACAGATAAATGCGACTAAGCTTCCTCTAAAGCAAAAAACTGCACTATATTAATTTTTAATCTTAGTCTTTTTGCCATTTTCATTAATCCTGCATTGTTTTCCATTTAAGTCTTTAGATTCTCACAAAAGGGAAAAATGCTGAAGCTGAGGACCATGTCCAGTCGGGTTTTGAGCATCTCCAAGGATGGAGACTCTACAACCTCTCTGGGCAACCTGTGCCAGTGTTTGACAACCCTCACAGTACAATTGTTTCTTCTTATGTTTAAACGAAGCTCTCCATATTTCAGTTTTTGCCCGCTGCCTCTTGTCCTGTCAGTGGGTACCACTGAGAAGAGCCTGGCTCTGTTGTCTTTATTGCCCCCCATGAGGTATTTATACACACTGACAAGATCTCCGCTGAGCCTTCTCTTCTATGGGCTGAACAGCACCAGCTCTCTCAGCCTTTCCTCATGTGGGAGATGCTCCAGTCCCATAGTGACCTTCATGGCCCTTTGCTGGTCTCACTCCAGTACATCCCTCTCTTCTCTTGTACTGGGGAGCCCAGAACTGGACCCAGCGCTCCAGGTGCGGCCTCACCAGTGCTGTGTAGGTTGACCCTGTAACTGTGTACCTCCTGCTTGTGCCAAGATATCCCAACACATGCCGAGATGCTGGTGGAGAAGCATCAGTGTTTCATACCACATACAATGACCCCAACTGATATTTAATAATGAGCACAGTTCTGGATTTCTATAGATTATCTTACAGCACAGAGTGATAGGATGCACTACTAACTTGTAGTAATTTAATATCACTCTAACAGAATAATGTTGTCGCAAACTAAGATGACAACTGAACTAAGCTTTGAAGTTGAAAGTTAGTAGAATTGGTCAAAAAGTGACAATACCCATGAAAAAACTGAGTTACAAACATGGATTTAAATTTGAGTTAGCTATGCTCTGGCTAACCAGAGCATCCACTTGCACTCTGACTCAACTGACTATCTCAACTCATATTCTGACACACAGAAATACTGGTATTCTGACATTGAGAACTGCTCGCCAAAGGAAATCTGGCAATGAGGAACATTTACATTTTGTTAATAAAAAGAAGAATAGCTCCAAGAAGAAAGTCAAATGTGCAAAACAGTGCCTTCCTTACTCAACACATGGAACTCAATAGCATAGAAACAGGAGCTAAAATTCAGAGGCAAAGGGAAAGCGTATCACAAAGGACATGAAAAACTGGGAGGCCAGGGCAGATTAAAAAGAAGCTCTCAGGGGAGATTTCAGCTGTGATGACGCAACTGACAACGGTACCACGATGCATATGTAAACAGCAGCTGAACAGGTATTCACACTTTAGGAATCCTTGGTCTGTAAGCTCTAGTGTTTGGTATTGACTTTACATCATCTGCTTTGTGACAAGCCTGTGTCCCACTACCCTTACTAACAATGCAGAACCAGCAGCTGAAACCTATAGGAGTAGGTGCTGGATTCTCTTCTGATTCATGGATCATTAAAAGAGCTCTTTAAATTTAATTGCAGAACCTCTATGAAACAGGAATAATTATGTACTAAAAATACATATTATATGTATATTTTTTCATCTTCATGCTCTAGGCTATGACTGAAAAGCTGGCAATTACAAGCTGAGAAAACAAACAAACAAAAAGTCTTATTTTTTCCTGCAAACTGAGCAAGTTTGTTCTGGAGAGTCTCTTAAAAGAAAGCATAAATCAATCATGATCAATCATGGTTTAAAAAGCATCTGTGTTTTTGTGCATTGATGTACTATTGGAAATAAAGTTCTCTGATGTTAGTTAGGGAAAAAAAAAATCTCACCTCTGAGCACCAAAAATTCTTTTTCTTCACAAAAAATATTACTTAAAATCACGAAGGGCTAAACAAATACACAGAATCAGTCTTCCAGTTGTCATTTTCGCTCAGCACATAGTTAAAACATTAAATAACACACACTAACTTAACAATAAACCTAGAACTGCTTTGTCCTCACCATATATTAGACCACAGGAAACAATCTTAAAGGAAGCAGGAAAAGCAATACCAACACCCATTGAAAAAAAAAAAGAAAAAAAAAAAAAAAAAAAAAAAAAAAAAAAAAAAAAAAAAGAAAAAAACCCACAAAAAAAAAAAAAAAAAAAAGAAGAAAAAAAAGGCAAAACACACCCAACCAAAAAAACCCAAAACCAAAACACTAAATCTGTTAGAAACTGGAACAAAATGTACTGAAAGAGATTATCTACCCCATCATATAGTGCAACTACATAAAAGCTGTAGCATAAGCCTGATGCATAGGCCTGATCCTATCAGAAGCTAACTGGGAAATTCTTTTACGGTACAACTCAAGAAAATGTAACGTTTTATTGGGATTTAACCAGCACAGGGCTACCCACCACTTAAGTAAACCTTACCAAGAAGCAGTACTTCGTTTGTGCAACTCTCAGTTGTGACTGTGTGTTATTCTTCCAATAACTCACAACAAAAGGAAACGTCAGCAAATGTTGGTTAGACCTTACCATGCTCTCATTTCAAGAGGACCAAAAAACAACCCCAAACCCTAGCAGAGTATCAGCAGCCAAACTAGACAGGCACCCTCAGCAGGTTGGTCAGTTGATTATCAATACCTATAATATCTTTTTATGTCTTGCATATGATGGACAGGGAGAAATCAATTTCTAGATTTCCCTAGAAACATGATAAACTGCCTTCGCTCTTGTATGAAGAAAAAAGTTCTGATTTAAATATACCTACAGAAGAACGGAGAGGGGGGAGTATTATTCTTAAAATGTCTATATTTCTAAATTAAGAAACCCACAAGCATGTTCTTGGAAATTAAAATTAGCTAATGACAGGTTTCAGGTGTGATAGTGCTGCCTCTAGAATAAGGCCAGTCAGCATTTCTCATTCTCTGTTTTAACATATCTTTTGCAATCAATTACAGCATGAACAAAAAGACCTATGAGACCATTTCACTGAGCTGTATTCCCTACTGCCCTAATTTCCTAACATTTTGATTTCAGGGAGTTATCAAGAGGATAAGACGTGGTCTACCAAAACCTTTAACACTGTACTCACAAAATGGAAAGACACAAACGCACGCACACACACGATGGAAGAGCTTCACCACTTGAATACTTAGCCTTTACACGCTTGGTCCCTCTGATATCCTTGCTCTTCCACAGTTACAATCACCGGCCTTCCTATTCATATTTAATACTGCTGTCCATGTGCCACAAACATCTCTCTAAATAGAAGAGCCAGCTGCAAGAAGCTATTAGAAACTTCATTCCTTTGAACACTGACATTACTGTCACTGGAAAAAGGACCAAGAAGGAAGAACAAATCCCAAGTACATTGCTTGTTCACAATCAATAAAATGAATCCCTGCATGTGCCCTTCATTTGGCCACTGTTGGAAATCAGTGCAAGACTGAGGAATGGCGTGCCCACCTCCCCCTCTGAACGCAGCAGCTGGGGAAGAGGAGAACATGCTGCCTGGGGGAACACCATGCGATGGCAGCACTCGTTCTGGGCAGCAACTTCACATCTACTTTAAAAATCTCCTGCAAGTGCCAGCCACGACGCAGCTTTTTATCTGCTTTACAGCAAACAAAGCAGTTGCCAAGATAAAGCCATTGTGCGCAACCCAGCAGGGTTACAAACATACAACAGCAAGCTTAAAAGGTAACACGAGTTGCAATAAACTACCACCCATCTCTCTCCGGCCACTATAAGACTATATTGGAGTCAAAGGATGGAAACACTCATGCCAGTTTGAAGGTGAGGGCTAAAGAAAAAAAAGAAGTGGATTATCTCTGGTTCTTTACGTGATTCTGCTGTGCAGACAGACCTGTCTGCTAACTCCTGCACCCTGACATCAGGGTTTGACTTTGCCAGGGGCTCTCTTCCCCTCCTATGTACTCCTGTAACACTCCCACATACAAGGGATTATGACAACCCACTTCTACCAGAAAATATTGCTAAACATTATCATTCAAAATTAGGTTTAGATCATGTAACAAATCACAAAAGCACAAACAACATATTTCATCTACCTAATGTTAATTCCAGCCATACTTTTTCCACTTTTCTTTTTCCTTGTCAGATTTCTTGGGACTAGGATGAAAGGCAGGCTAAGAGAAAAGAGGTTTTATCCCAAACCCCAACTATGCCTGTACATGCAACCAAGAATTCTTCCCATCTCTTAAATCTCTTGTTATCCCCCATTAATGACAGGGATTTACAAAGCAGAAATTAAACATCAAGTTTTAAAAATTACAGTTGCACATTGGTTTCAACATGCTTTTGTCACTGTAAATCCATTTAGCTCGTTGCTGTCCCCATGATTTTCTTGCAAAAGCAGGTTTCCAGTTTTGGTTTATGTCTAACAGTTGCAAGAGTTGTCTGTTTTCTCTGCTGGGAGACAAAATATGGGACATTATGCATCTAATCTATAGATTAGCATAAGAAGCATAACCATCTTTTCACAGCACTCATGACAAAGCAGCTGAAACTCAGATGAATATATCAGATACGTTCATTTCCAAGTAAAATACAAAATGGAGGAAGTCATGTTTTGGTCTGAGTTCTTTTACTTAGAAAAGAGGACTAGGGGGATGTAGTCAGGATTTTTTCTCAACATGTTGGACCTCCCTTATTTTACTGAAGACCTCTTTACATTCAGTATACTAAAGCCAGGATGAAAAAATAACTTCTCTAGCTCTGCCTGACCCAGTTACAAAATTATAGTCAGGTCATATTTAGACTTCCAGAGATGACCTAAGATACTGAACATCAAAGTTAGACCAGCCTATTTTTTTATGCTTTGTTAGACGAACCTAAAAGTTAGTTCAAGTCCAGAGGACTGGCTCTCATATGCACTAAACATTTCCGACTCCTTCATGAACCTGCTCCATGACTGCAAGCAAATTTCACCACTTTCCCGTACTCTTTGCTTGCCTACTCTGCATTTTGTCTGAGAACCCAGGCAAACCAGAACCCAGATCACAAAACCACCTCAGTGACCATACCAGACAGAACTACATTAAACACCTTTTCAAGTCCCCTTGAATTTCCTATCAACGTAAGAAATACTGAGACACTATTCTAAAGTGGAACGTGCTCCTGGAGCAGAGACTTCAACTGCAAGATCATCTGGGCAAAGCTCATCCTTAACACATGATTACCTATAGATGTGCATGACTAACCTAGTATCTTTAGACTCCCTTTACCAGCATTTTGACAGCATGATTGAGCTCATTCTACAGTAAGAATCTTAAACAGGTTGGATTTGTGCCCCACATGCATGTTGCTCGCCACTGCCTAGAAAAGGAGATGAAGGCGATTAGCTGAGGTGGAGACACAGGGCAAGATGAATCCAGCCCCAACTCTCTATACATACCCCATAAAATGGCCTCTCCTTTTCAGCTAAGGCCTCTAGCTGCTACCATCACACAGTTTCAGCAATATAGTCAGTTAAAAGATTTGAGTCAGCAGAGCAAAACGAACCAAAACAAACACCTCACCGGTCACAGTCCATCCTCTGGTTATATGCAACGTGATAGGAGTACATGTGAACCTCTAAATGTAAAAGCTGGGCTGTCCACCTATTTGGTTTGAATGCTTTCATGACAGCAATCAGAAATGAGAAGCTTTTTCTCCTATCTACGGCTCTTTCTGTGAATTTATTTTGAAGAAGATGGCAACCACACTACCCACATGCGTAATACCTACAGCAGGAGAAACTGTCAACTTCCACCAGCCTCCCACCAACACAGCTGACACCATCTGAGCTCTGAGGTTTCTGACTCAAGTCAACCAACCTCCTGAACCATGCTCAGCAAAACATATTTTACCTTTTCCCTTTCAGGAGCGCCGCCTTCTCCCCACTACAAGCACGTTAGAACATTGCGCGGAGTGACCAGCTCTTTTGGAACCAGATTTTTTTTTTTTAAGTGACATGACAGACTGATCTGTGAAGAAGGCAAAATTAATGCCTTCATTTTCAACCCATATACTCAAGATGTAGCTTTCCACATGTCTATTACTAGACCGCAAAAACAAGTATAAAACCCTGACAGCATGACAAATATCAGTTAGAGGTAATGGGTACACTTTAAATGCAAACTTAATTATAATGGAATTGAAAAGTTAAGAAGCCATAAAAAACATTAATAAAATATTGCCAAGGAGTACAGATAACAGATAAAAAACCCTACTAGTTTTTCTCCCCCCTCCTTCCCCCAAGTCTTTCCCTGAAATCTGTTGCTCCTATGGACAGGTTTTGCTCTGTTGTGCGCTTGTTAAACTGTTTGAGTGCTGTAAGGCTCTGCTCCTGCGATAAAAATCTGTGCTAATTTCTTCTTCTTCTGGTATAAACAGTTTCTACAACCAAATAAATTCTTAAAGGACAGAAGCCATTTCCTCCCCCACCTTGCAAGTTTTCACATATGCATCTCTCAGTTGCGGGACTCTAAATGACCCCTAAGTAAGAGGATGGTGAAGCCATCTTTAGAAGCAATACAGTCAAGCCCACACCATTTAAGCTTCAAATCACTGCCTTAAAAAGACCTGCTGATATAACCCCACAGCTGCAATCCTATTTGAATTACAGCAAGTGTAATATTAAAGTTGAGGATTGTACCATCTACAGACTAATGCCTTGAAAACATAATGCAAAAGCAGCCTTGCATATGAAATACCTTTAAATCAGGAGATAAGTAACTGGCCAAGCAGCAAGTTTTCTCAATATTTCAATTTTACTTTTAAATTTGTGTTTATATTTTTTCTTTGAAAGGTAATAACAGATATTCAATAACCAAGGACAGCTTTTATAGATGCTGTCAAGACAACAGTCTACGATTCCAGCTTTCCTCAGAGCTGACAGGAAAAATTTTGTGTATTTCTACCAGGTAAAATGAGAGTCACCATGCTCCCCCCTAAACCCAAAAGGGACTCTTCTTTCCCTTCTTGTGTTCAACTACTACAACCCAGTCAGAGTTCAGAAGCACCACTGCAAGTAACAAAAGGCATCATTTATTAGCAGCAGAAATAAGCAAAATACTTAATGTGTAGATCACTATCCATTTCATTTGAACATCACACAGTTAAAGATCAAATATTCATTTGGTTTAGTATAGTACAATGCAAAGTTTTGGAATAGCTGCACATTTGCTTGTTCTCAAAAATCGATCATGAAAGTGTTCTTTTGTTCGAATGCTTTATTTAATCTCTTGCTTACTGTAAAAATTAATCGCCAAAAGAAAAGTGAACACAACCCCCTGCTATCAGGGAATACTGCACTGAGGACTTTTGATACATTTTCTTTATACTTATGTTCTTACAAATTATGTATGGGAGAAGCAGATGATGAGCGGTAATTTGGCAACACTTCACCATCTGCTATTTGCAGATCCAGTCAAATTCAAAGAGTTAATTAAAGATTCAAGACAGGGACCAATACTGTTGAAGCAAAGAGCTATCTTCTTTCCTGTTATGACTGTAAATAAATAACTTTGGTAGCTTATTCCCACTCACTCCAATACAATCACAAATCTGCAATACCATAAGGGCGACGCAACTTGCATTCGTAATATAGGTGTACATCTTCTATTCTAATTACCAAAAAGATACTAAAATCACATCAGCTTTATTAGAATGCCACAATCACAACAGGCCACCCAAAGCCCTATTCAGGAAAAAGGTGTAACACCTCTACCACTGTAAGAAACAGAAATTATAACTGAAAACCTCTTGTAGAAGGGGTTATAGAAAATCCTAGCTAGAGAAAGAATTTTTAGTCAGCTTGCAACAACTTTCACCTTCTATTACATACATATTTAAGCAACCGATATTTAATTCAGGGTCAATAAAGAATGAGATGATCCTGACAGTTCCCTTTCATTACTACCTTGATAGCAGGCTACCTCCTTGTCTTCCAGGCTACATCTCCTACGCTGCTGCTGCAGGAACCAGCCCATGTTAGAATATCACCCTCCTTCCCCTGGGCTCCCAGACCCTCTCCTCTGCAGCCTTACTTCAGCTGCCTCCCCCATTTACTGCATCTCTTCTGTCAGGGCTGGGAAGGAGCAACAAAAAGACGCAAACTGGAATGGGTGCACCAAGTCCTCCCAAGATGAAGCAAAGATTTCTGCCCGACTCTGAAGAGCAGTAACCAGAGTTTGCTCTTTCATAACGGGTCTGAAAGCACCACCCTGCTTCCTCTGCTACCTGAGACCGCAGCTGCACCGTGCCAAGTCCAAAAGCTGCGCGGGGCTGCTGCACAGCAGCTCACTGTGGCTGGCTGCCAGTTAGAGCAACACCAGTGGAGTGGAGCTCCCTGAGACACCGGTTGCCAGCTGCCCCTGCCTGCCGCTCAGGGTTCCTCAGCCAGCCAGAGAGCAATCGATAAAAACGTCATGACTGCAAGGCTGTGGGACACACAGGTATGGAAATTATTCGAGGATGGGGAGCCAGCTCGAAGGATGCCGTGGGGAGAGAGCAGGAGAGGCCTATGAGCTCAAAAATGGCAAACTCTGTCCTCCCCTCATCAAACAGAAGCTGGTGATGGGTTGAGAGATAATTACTGAAGAGTAATTATAGTAGAAACAGATTACTTCTGTAGATTGCCAACAACTTTTTTTTTTTTAATTAAATGCCATCAAACATCAGTCGTCTTGCTTTCTCCTGCTCATTTTCCCGGCAATAAAAATTTTCAGAACCAGCTGCGAGAGCGTCATGGCAGCAAACAAGCTCTGGTTCACCAGAACTTCATTGAAGCTTACCTCCTATGGGAATGTTACACAGGAAACAGGGCAAACTAGGAATTTATGGAGCCTGATTTGGGTTAAATAATATTTTGTTTAGAAAGAACACACTAAGAAAACTTGAACCAATGGAAATCTTATATCAAAATATTTAATTTCTTTCTAAATGCCAACACTAACTTCTCCTCGACTTTTGAAATATCATCTCTCAGGAAGAGATAAACCATTGCATAAAATCAAAATGAATCCAGAAATGCACTTTCTGCCACAAGCACCAACTGAAAATTCTGCCCAGTTCATATTAGGTGTTGAGCTTAGAGTTTCCAGGGTGAAGAGGAAAAGGAAGTTGTTTCCACACATCTCATTGCAGAATTACTCAGCCCTCTGAGCTGCATGCCACAGCTCCCAACGCACACAGTCCACACAACCAGCGTGAGAGTCTTACGAGGTTTGAGATTGCCATTTCCAATCATGTAGTTTGAAGCAGGTTTTTATAGTCCCATCCCTACGCAGGCATCTACGACAAGCCATGAGCAATCCAGTGCCCCCATCCCAAGTTTCAGGATCAGGGGTTCGGCATATTCCCGTGCTAGGAATCCTTATCTAATTCCCACCTGTATAGCTTTAGGTGTTAATTTTGCGAACATTTGCCTTGCTGTTAAATTTGTCCCCCTCACCTCTAAGAGCTCATGCCATGTTCAAAAGATTTTTGTAAACAATGCTTTTTGCTACCATTACTGCGGAGACAGCATGGAGTTTTTGAGATAAATGGCATTAAAAAAAAAAATCTTGTTTGATATAAAAGTAAATGCATCGCATCTGCAGTGACAGCAATTACAATACAGTCTAGAGGTAACATTTCTGTAGTCTTTGCTAGGCTAGGCATTCAGCAGGTAAGAATTACTTTGAATTTAATGATTTTTTGTTCTCTTATGACAACAGCAAGTATTGACAAGTATTAAAAACAGAAAGTTTTGTTTGCTTTCCAAATATGTCCCCTTCCCCCCCAGAAAGGAGGGGGAAACAAAAGCTTGACCAAAAAAAAAAAAAAAAAAAAAAAAAGGTGTGTATTCCCACAGTATCAAAGGCAAGTACTTAAGGTCTCCAGAACTATATTTCGAACATCAAAATTGCAAGACAGCATTTTTTGATGTGCAAAGAACCAGCTGATGATTCCCCTCAAGCTGGTTAGTGCACTTAGAGACTTGGTGTATCACATCCAAGACCAGTTTTAGGCTGCATTTCCACTGCAGTCTATTTATTTCAGTCTGCCTCTGTACATGATTTTCTGAAGTGAATATCAATGGTATATTACAGAAATATTGAGGTTAAAAAAGGAAATGCTGATTGCATTACCCAGAGCATTCTCCTGACAGGGCAGGATTTTGTTCCTATTTAGGATGTTTTGCACAGTTCCGACTTGAAAAATATCAAGCAGTAACTTTTTAAACTATTCCTGTCACTGGTATCTATTTACCAGCAAAGGTTTGAGGGTCTTCTGTTTTTTTTCCTGAAAGACTCCACTAAAATTTTTCATTTCATTAGTCCAAGTTTTATATTTCTATTTCTCAAGCTTTGTCATTTCAAAACGTGCCCTGGTTCCAGACCCTCACCATCAGGTTACTCCTTGCTTAAATAAGCTACATACATTCAGTCTTTTTGTTTCTAAATACATTTGAGAAAGAGGAAAGAAATGCAGTAAACAGCACAAATTATTTAATATGTACAACCCTGGAACCTATGAGGCAAGTTCAAGACACAGTAATTGGGAAGGCTTTGGTAAGTGATCGCTGGGAGCACCATATACAGCTCTGGCCACCTGCGAGCAAGAAATAAATTCATACCCTAACAGGTGCAGAGCAGGGCCGTGAAGATGATCACAGCAACCCTGGGTCTGTTTTATGAGAAGCTAAAAGAGTTTGCCTCCTTCTGCTACGCAAAATGAAAGCAGGGGGAAGGGAGATGGTTGCCTGCTGTAGAGACATCAGAGCAGTAAAGCGGAAAGGTGGGCTGGAGAGAAACCGGTGGACAGTGCTGACCAGAGAACAAGTGGGTATAAATTGGGTCATAAATAAGAAGCTTGCCAGACATGAGCGCTGAAAAGGTCTCACACAGTCTTTGAATCCAGGTAGAGAGAGAAACAAATCTCAACAGTGTTCAAGTGGAGTTTGAACCATTTCTGGAGAAGGTTGCAAGAGCACTGGAGGTGACAGATGAGCAGATTCAGTGCTCCAGGAGAGGTCCTTCCTGGTCCTGTAATTCCTCCTTTTGCGATTTTAAAATAATCCCTCCAGATTCCCCGGTCAGTTGCCATTACTGCTTTGCTAATTTTGGCTCCAGTGCCATGCGTACGGTGCTCTGCTTTTGCCATTGAGCCATACAGTTCACATACGCAGCTTCCCAGAGGACTAGCAACTGCTAGTTCATTATCAACCAAGTACTTACATATGCAGAAATACAGGGAAGAGCCCTAACAGCTATAAAGCAGCACTGCTACAGCAGGGAGAGGACATCAGCTCCGGACTTGAAGGCAAGACTTTCTTCAGAGATCAACATTCACAGTTATGGTTTAGGTTTTGGCAGTACTGCCCAGCACTGGCAGCTCTTACACAGTGGTCACTGTATCAACATTACTCAGTGGCCACTATATAAGAAACATCTTTACACATATAATTTTATATGTATTTCATATATATGATTTTAAGAATTTATAGTGTGCATACACACACAATAGACTTTATTTTTGTGTGTGTCTATATACACACACACACACACACACATATATATAGCATTCCTATCCAAAAGTTACTTCAGATAGATTTTCAGGAAAGTATTATTGCACAGTAACCTCTCTGCTACATATAAGGCTCCAGACTGTTCACATACAGTTTCACTGAAAAACATATAAATTTGCTAATATTAGGTATAAAAGCATAAGTAAAAGTATGAATAATTTTACAATGTGGTTTAAATAACATTATGCCCTGTGTACCTTTCCACATCGCTTACCTTACAGTGCTTCCTGTAACGGAATCCATTTTGTCGAGTGAGGCTCTTGCTTTTTGAGCCAGCAGGTCTCTTCTGGCTCAAAAAGCCAGAATAATTTTTCTAATCATTGTCATTTTTTTTCCTATTGGTAATATGTTATCCTCAGAGATACTCTTGCAACTGTTTCCATTATGAAACCCTGCTATATATTAGGCACTTCCACTTCACAAAACTCATTTGGCTTAAGAGGAGGACAATTATTGCTACTTTATCACGCAGGTTATTTCTGTGATTTAACATGCAGATGCAGACAGGGTTTATCATCTTAAGACCAGCATTTTTGTACAGATATTTATCTATAAAACAAGACTGCTTCCAACTTGTATTTAAGTCTATGTTTTGGAACTTCTCTCTTCTTCCACTCATATACATTTTTGTTACATTCACACATCACCTTGGTGATCCCCAAGGTGTAAACATCACCTTGGCTGATCCCCATATGTGGGATATTCTTCAGGCCTATATGAAACTGCATATAGACAGTTTCATGCATATAGACATGTCTCAAATGCCATTAAGACATTAAATGCTTGATGCATAAGATTTTCTAAATTATTATTATTATTAATTAGTTAACTTCTTCAATTAATTTGCCCAACAATTTGATTAACTAATACACAGGTCAACACCTTTCTGAAAAGCAGTTCAGCAAGAAAAATTACAATACCATTTCACTCAACCTAACCTAATTTCTCCAAAATAAACTAATGGTAAAGGAACTAAGTACTAGTCAGAGGTTTACACATTTTCTTAGAAATACACAATAAACTGTGAGTCTTGCTAATTCCCAGCTCAATTACTGGAAGAAATGTGATAATTTAAAACATATTGGAAAAAAAAAAGAAAACTTAGCTACAAAACCAAAGAACATTTTAACAGATGTGAGCCTAAAAATCTTAATAAACAAAAAACATATCCCATGTTCTACTATGTCTGGAAAGGATAAAAAGCTTTGAATTGCATAGAAAAACATACAGCCATGTTTCTGAGAGAGCGATTGGTTGGGGGAGGGGTGGTTTTTTTGCTTTGTTTTGTTGCAATCTTCCTTTTTTATTCCTAAGATGCATTAAATAGTTTGAAGCACGCTGAACAACTTTGGTTGAGGGAAGAGCAGTGTCAAGTATTTAAAGACTATGAATGCCAATGGTTTTGTTCCATATATAAGCATTTTAAGTTCCCAAACACATCCTATTTGAAAATGCAAGTATCTAAAGACTCATTTCTTTTGCTAGACTTTTCTACTTGGTTTTTTTCTCAGCTACTGTATCATCATCATCATCATAAGTATCAGAATTAATTTTAAGTGTAACTAAGTTTTAAATGGTGGCATATATTTGAATCTGCATCACAGACTTCTGATTTGAGAGTTCACCTTCTGAACTGAAATTTTGATGGACCTTTCAATAAGACTGAGATCAGTCCCTTAACAAGATAGCAATACAGAAAACAGAAATTGCTTACAATTGAGAATTTTGGTGTTTACACAGTTCACATATTCCTTTAGTGCCTTTTTTTTCCCTTCACTTTGCAGTAGCAAGACTGCACACAGACTTTTAATAAAAGATTTTCCACGTTTTGGGTTGAGGGTTAAAAGCTTAGCGGTTTACCAGTTTAAGGAAAACAAACCATACTTCTGCAGAACAAACTGAACAAGTTTCCTATATATTCTCATATATTGAACAGTCCTGTTCTAAAACTAAAAGAACTAAAAGAAATGACAGACCAAAATGATGGTCTGCATGCAGCAGCAAACAGTAAGCAGATACAATTTTGGAGCCTATGCACTGATCAAGCCTCTTCGGTGAGAAAAGCCTTTGCAAAACCTACAATAATAATTAAATACCACAAAATAGTGAAATCATCCAGCTTTCTTTTTAAATGAGTAGGGAGGAGGAGAAGTCTCCCTTCTGAAATACTTTCCAGCAAAGGCGGCACTGTGCTACATCTGACAAGGATTACAAAGGTCAAGTTATACAGCAGTCTGAAACTAACAGATGGCACCAGACTACTTTTTTCAAACCCAACAGGAACAAGCAAATCTAAGCTAGGAAAGCAAATACTTAAATAGTGTTAACAATTATCTGAGTAAAGAACTAACACAGACCAAAACACCTACACACACTCATGTCCTGGTACATGCACAGCATGTTACTGCAAATCTGACATTAAGAAACCAAGGGGAAAAAAATTTGGTTAACTTTAGTTACGGAACGTATTAGAACAGATGCCAAAATAAAGTGAAGCACCAGAATTCAGACAGTGAGACTAAGTAAAGTCTAAATGTTTGATCCTGTGAAAGACTATCCTGAAAAAATACATTACTAAGATCACTTTTCTTTTCTCCCAGCTATCATTTGTGTAAGCTGGGGAAATATTTTTAAATTTTAATACACAATCGTGCACATTTCATTAAAAAATAGAAACAGAAGAACAACTGCCTGTACTGCAAAAAAGCAGTCATTATGTTTGCATGTGTATAGACATTAATACTGGACTCCAGAAAGCATACAGAGTAACAGCCCTGCTATGGAGAAACCAGTACTAGATCTTGACTGTCACACAGGAACAGTAGTTATAATGCACCCCTGAATGTAGACGGCTGAGTACGTCTTCCTTTGCAAGCAACAGGTCCAAGTATTTTGACATGAAAGAGCAGACTCCCAATATGTCCTAGATGGTGTGTTTTTCAGACTTTACTAACGCAAAATGCCATAGAACATCCATACACCAAAGATTCAACATCGACTATCATTAGAAACAAATGTTTAAGTCAAGAGGAACCAGTGACGGTATAGAGGAGATCCCATCATCCCCAAAAGGTTCAGGAGTGGAGTTTTTTGGAAGATGATTATTGAAATGCAAAAGTCATGACACTTTTTCATTAACTTTGCGTAAGAAGCCACAAAAACCAGTTCTTGGAGCCACTGCTAAGCTTAATAGGGGTTCAAAACAGTGCTGCTATCAAAATGAGGTCAAATGGGGAAGTTTAGCAGCAATACTGCTAGTTATGTCAAGTTATATTGCCCAAGTTGAAAGAGTGAATAATCAATCTGAAAGTTTTAGCATCTAAAGTAGTAATTACTCCACTTATTTTCATCCCCAATAAATGGCTTGTATAAACAAGAATACAATTAGCACTTACTTAGTTTAAGATTTTATTTCATAAAGGAAAAACTTGACAGCCGAGTCCCAAACTGAAAAGCCACTCCCAGTTATCCCTTTTGACTTCCAAGTAACACAGAGGTTTAACGCTGTTCCTTCTCTTCCACCCTAACACGAGTGCAGGCAAGAGAAGAGCACTAAATGAAAATTGACAGATTCTGCTTATTGGAGTATACGAAGGTTCACAGCAGCTCTCTGCAAGTCAAACAGTGCCAGCCTCCTCGCACACTTCCAGTAGATTAAGCAGCCTCACATTCAGGTGACGCTTTGAACCCATTCGGCTGGGGAGCTTTCTCTGCGGTACCACTACTCCATATGAACACATGAGGAGTTCATATACATGCACGCCCCAACCCCATTAGTCCCAAGGTAGGATAATAAAATTGTAGAGTGACACTCCACTTATCAACGGACTCAGCTAATTCCAAGTAGACAGCACAAAAGCCAAACTCAGCTTATACCTGCAGATTTTCAAAGACAAGAGTAGGTCTTGACCACCATCCAGAAATTCAAAAGGTAGGAGAGTTTAAGAAGACCTACAAGCACTTTTTACTTTCACTCTGCATAGCTTACAAAACAAAATTGAGCATTTAGTCCTGTCTTATAAAGAAGCAGTTTTTAGAGATCAGGTGCCAGTGCTGACATTTTACTGGATGCAGAAAAGCCTGATCTACATAAAGGCACCTGCCTTCAGATTCCAGTTTTGAGAGTTTTTAAAGAACTCTCTATACATCATCAAGGAAAAAAAAAAAAAAAAAAAAAAAGAAAAAAAGAAAAGAAAAATCACTCCCTTTTTCAAGCGTATTCGTTTTATCTGTTTTAACATTATCAACACACACACGCCCAGAAATCAAACATTCTTTTGAAACAGCACTGCTAGCTTACATACTTATTGGCAACTTTACCATTAGCCTCTGGGGAAAGGTAAGTATCCACTTTATCCCTCTTTTCCTCAAAGTATTTCTAGGAAGCATGATACATGAACATTCAACTCCTACTTGAGATGTTAAAATGCATGTTAACCTTTTACAGTTTGAAGCAATAACAAATTAATTTTATATATTAAAATATGCAAAATAATAGAAGCTAGCCAGTGCTCAGAACACTTTCTTCCATTTTTTTCAAAATGCTTCGGAGCCAGATACTATTAAAAAGTGTAAACCATAAAAGAAAGCGGCTCACCTTTCTGTAGCCTTGCAGAGACTTTTATTGACTATATCTGGCTTGAAATTAAAGAAGTGCTGAATAATAATAAAAACCATCCTTTTTAGTTTCAGACCACAACCACACTGTTAAGTGTCTTTTTCTTTTAAATACACATTAATCTTTTACTTCATGTAATCTCAACTTACAGTTTTGAATACAAATGGTTTGTTTGTGAAGATGCTCCGATTTGTCTGTATTACCCTTCTAAAAAATACCATAGCTGCTGTTACAGTCCTAAAATTCTATGCCTCCCTGTGCAGAGCCCAGTCACCTTTCCACCTCTCTGGGTGGCTTTCAAAGCTTAAAAATTACAATTCTGCCTAATTCCAACCCTGGACTCAGCACTTGCAAGTTGAACTCTAGCTTTCTCAATTTCTCTGTTCTCCAGCACAGTATCTGGGAACACAGAGCAGAAGATAGAGAAGGACTGATGCCAGTTAAAGCTGGTATTACACAGTCTCTCTTCTTTCTCGTAAGACTTCAGAAATGACCGTGGTTTGTTTTTTTTTTTTTAAACACAAAAGATAAGCATGTTTGCAAAAGACTGATCGGCAGTTTAGATCAGTAAGAAATACTTAGTGGTGATTTGGTTCTACAGCCCAGTTATGCTCAATTACTGCCACACTGGGCAACCGAGCCTGGTCTCAAACCGATGGTGTTCTTAGTACACACGGGCTACAAACACGTCAAAGAGCTAGACCGAGCTCTTACCACACTTACAGCAACAAGACTGCACTGTCAGTTTAATACTACCACACATGAACAAGGCATATGAAACTAAACGCATTTTGTACACGCAAAAAAATCATCTCTCGAGACCTAGCTACAAAGCTTAATCCCTGTCCTGGTTTCGGCTGTGTGGTGTTTAGCTGCCTGCTGGGTTAAACCACAACAGTCCCACATGTGCGTATTTAATAAGGCACCCCCTCAAGCTGGAAGCAGATGTATGTTGTCAACAGGTAGCTTTATTTCCCTCATTGCAAACATGCAACTCATAGAAGATAGCTCAAGCACCAGCAAAACTGATACTGCGTGCGGCTTAGTACTTTGTGTCCACAGGGCTTGGCCCCGCCGCCTGTCCCCCCTCACTCACTCACTCACACACACACACACACACAGAGAGTGCCTTGCTCTCCCGTGCTGTTATGGCAGACATCACTGGGTGGCACTGTTAGACAATGTTCATGTCCTTGTCAAGGTAAGCGATATCCTCTCTCTCCCCCCACCTCTCCCAATTTTTAACTGCTGGTAGTTCAGCTGTGCAGGTTTCTCAAGGATGCTGTTGCAAGCAGCAGCAGCAGCACTGCTCTCTGACATCCCCTTTCCCAGTACAACGCACTCTGAAACAGCGCTCGCTCCTCGGAGAAATAAAACCTGGTGCTTTGCAATAATTCCAGAAAGTATTTTTTGCTTGAATACTGGAGGTGTACAGTGCTATATTCACAAATCCTCAAACACAAAATAGTTGTACTAAAACTCCAACATCATTCCCTATAGTAGTTTTTACTGTCAATGAAGCCGCTGTCATAACGATCCCAAAACCTGATCTCAGAAGTGCCACATGCACCAGTACTGTTACAGAGGTGCTCCCAGCCTTGCCCTGTCTGCACTTAAAAGTCCAATTTTGCCCAACTAGAGAGAAAATATTTAATGTGTATTGCTCTGCTCTTTAAGACACTGTCAACTGCTAGTTATTGAATTTGGCAAGATATTAAAACCAAAACAAAACCCATTAAAGAATAGTAATAAGCTTCTTAAATAGAGGTAGCTTAGTTGCAATTATAATCTTATTCTTTATTCTTTTGTATTATTCTTTATTAGAATAATATTCTTTACAGATTAGTATGTGCTCAGCAATATGCTCAAAACTGCAGTAAGATATTATTGAAAGGTGGGAAGGCTACTCCTGATGGCCCAAAATGCGTGGGCTAATAATTACCAGAAATTTCATGTAGGTTCTTCACCTTCCAGCACAAATTGCAAGGTTGATGTAGTATTACAGGATGCACTATTACAGGATGTGGAAAATTAGAAGCCAGCACCTTGACAATGACTACAGGATGTCAAATATAGCTATTATTTGACTAAAAGCAGGCTTGACTCACATACACCCCCCTCAAAAAAAAAAATCCAACTCTACAAAGATGTCTGAGGGTCAGAAGTTAGCTACTGTATTTCAATATTGCAGATGGCACAGTGACACTTAGGAATAATATTTAAAAGCTTACTTAGTACTATTAACTATTTGTGTCCACATTATACAATACGTAATCAACATCATACATAATCAACAGCTCTACTGAAAAAATATCCCTTTTCAAAGAAATACGATGGGAGGAAGGAGGCTGAAAAATGATGTTAAGATATAACAATTTTATAGCTTATGGGTTTTCAGTGCTATGCTGTGTACAAGGAATTTGTAGTTAAACACCAAATTCAGAGCCATACAGACCTCATGACACGACGCCACTGTGAAGAGGGATATTAGAGATGCAAACAATGTGGATGCGACAGCCTCCAGGTCAGCCAAGGATTCTTCCCCCACCTCCCATAAATACATATATTGGGTATTACATATGGCATTCAACTTCCACAGAAGAAAATGGCAGCTTCTGGGTGACTGAACAAGACAGGACTGGTTAGGACTTTGTTCTTCGCCTCTTAAACCTCACCGGCTCAATTACTCTCTATGCCTGCATTTTCCTCTGGGGGTTGACACAAGTCAGAGCTGCTGGGAAGAAAAATCTAGATGCAACCCCTGACTTACCATCTTTAACTGATCTTGAACCAGGAGTATATGGCCTGTCACACCTACCACAATGCCAATGCCACTGGCTCCTGGCACCGGGACAGCTCAAGGCCATGGAGTGTGGAACCACTGGGAACCCAACACAAATGAATTCATCCACAAGAATTATTCTGTAGCTGGCCACCTTCTGATACTTAAATTCTACCTCAGCTTTGTCTACACCGTGTTGGACGTTTGAGCATCTTGGCATTCAGGAGACCAAACGCACTTACTGGAGTCATGGCAACCTGAGGAACCAAGAAGACTGCCAGCATTAGAGTTAACCCGCAGTGCAAACATTTCTCAGATCGTTCCCACGTTGTCAGAGCCTGGCAGCTAAATGGGAAAGTCAACCAAAATAAGAGAAAAGCAGTACTACCAAACAAGTATCACGTCCGAGCTGCTGCCTGTGATGTACTTCTCATCCACAAAATATGATCCTGAAGTCCTGATACAACATGCAGATGTTTGGTTTGAAATAAAAGCAAAATATGAACTTTCACACCAAACCTCATATGGCAATGAAAAAGCAACCTTAATTCTCAGGCAAGCTGACCTTTACTATCTGTTTTATTCTGGTTTTCCCATCATCATTCAATCCCCAACATCATGCTAAGAAAAGAGCAAATAAAAAACCCCCACACCATTACTTTAATAACTGGGAAATTTAAATCCTCCTATGTACTATCTCCAAACTTGGGATCTACCCTTTGAACAGTCAGAAATTAACATGCCATATCAGGGCTGAATTCAGAGGAGTCCAGACCAGGAGCTTGCACCTGGACACCAGCATGAGCTGCTTTACACAACACAATGTCTTCATTAACTCAAGCAACTACCGTGAAGAGCTCCCTTTAATGGGTGTTGAAAATATTTAGCCCTCTTTCTTTTCCTTTTCTAATTGACAAATACATTTCTCTTCTGCCTTATGTTACTACTGTTTTCAAGTTGGTCAAACCCACAAAATTTTGACTCCATAAAATTGCCATCAGGGACAAAAGGGCCCCTAGCAGAATTTTTTAATGGAACAAAAATTTCAGATCTATTCGCATATACACATTGGGGTCTATTTTAAAAATAAATAAATAGAGAGATGCACAGGGGGAGAGCTTTGTTTTACAGGAAAGCAATATTACCTGGTTCCCACACATTCACAAGCCCCAGCTAGGGAATGCTGGCCTTCGCACCGGTAAAAGCTGTGCTTTGGGCAATTGCATTTGTCTCTTCTCTCTTTGCTTCTTTACCTCTTCTCACTGAAATAGGATAAAAGCCTAACCGAAAAAATTCTAAGAAGCTGCGCTGTACGGGGCCATTATTCCCTTTATTTTAAGGTTCATAAAAACATCAGTTCTTCACAGAGAAAATGACTGAGCTGCATGGTATGACTAATGTCCCCAGCTGAAGAAAGCACTCCAACGTGCACTCAGCCCCAAGCACACACTCATGGCCCAGTGATATGAAGAGGAACTAATTGTTTTCCTTCCTCAGGATGGCTGCCAGAGAGAGTGCAAGGCATGCAATACATTTCCAATTTCACTTGACTTAATCGACCAGCATACAAGTAGCAATAACAAAACTCCTACTGATGTGTGCACTTGGTCCTTCTCCATCCCTCCCACTGCAATTCCAAAAACATGTGAATCAGGATCCCAGAGTGATAGGTCTCTGCTAACATTCGATAGGAATTAATAGGTTCTTTGAAGCAATTAGCAAGGTAAGAGAGGAGACTTAATCGTGACTGGTAGTAAAAGAGTCTGAACACACACTTCACCTTAAGCAAATAAATCTTATTTTGAAGAGTTTAAAAAGGGATAAAGCAAAGTAAGTTTTTTATTCTGACATTTTAAAAATATATATTTTAAAGAATATGCAAATCACTCTGTTAAGTGGTATCATCTACACCATAAGCCTTCCTTCCTTCTACAACCACTCAGCCACCAGATACCTTCCTTTTACACAAGCTTAAACCACCAAGGCATTTTGCAAACCATGCCCCTTTTATTTCTCCTCCCTTGGGTAAGGGCTTTTAATAAAAGCGCCAAACTGTTGCCTGTGCTGGTTTAAAACACTGCCACTAATTACACGGAGGAGACAGAAGATTTCTTGTAGGGCAGACGGCCAGGTCATGGCCCCCACGGGGTGGTGGGGGGGGCCGCATGTCCCTGTCCCTCGTGGGCACCAGGGCTGGCCACTGCTCTTCCACCAGGCTTGAGTAAGTAGGTCAGCTGTCACCTGCGACAGGGTTCAAGCTTCTCACAGAAGAGCACGTTATCAGTGGTATCTCAGGATCAGTTTTCGACAGCTGAGGCTGAAATCTTTTTGCCTTTAGAAAACCCCAGTATAATTTTCAGCCAAGAAATTGGCTTTCTTCCCCCCTTGGTTTTGTAAGGGAAAGACAGGAGCAGAAGGAGCCCTACAGCGGCTGCGTTGACCACCTCTTCACCTGCATACCTTTAGCTGTCTGTTTGGAGACCTGCACAAGAATCAAGATGCAAGAATCAGTCATTTTAAAGTAAACAAAAAGTAACATACCAGTATGTTCAAGTTTGCAAACACATTCTGATTACTTTTTTTTTTTTTTTTTTAGCCTAGCTAAGCAGATCACTTCATGCCTCAAAATGCAACCAAACCGGGAGGGAAGCAGGGAGTCATACTTGCCATTTTAAGTAACTCCCTAAGTACCTCCATCTATACTCTTCCAGTCCTGCCAGCAACAATAAATGTCATAACATCAATCATATCAATGAACAGTTTGTTTTTAAAAAGCACCTCTCCCAAACTACTTTCTTCTCACACAAACATTTCTGAAACGCACAGGACACTGTAGGTATATTATTTTAAAAAGGACTTGTTTCCTTTGCATTTTAGCTACAGCTTTATCCCTAACCTGATTCACTATGACTAAAATCTCTAGAGCAAGCACTACCTTAAACTTGTGTTTGCTGGACCACGAAGGGGAAGGTGGGTTGGAGTTCAAATGCTCTGGCACTCTAGGTAAATGAAGTGGGGATACATTTGCTCAAGTTTCAACAGCTCATCAGCTGCTGCTCCAGCCCTGCCATGCTGCAAATCAAAAATTGTTCTGGGGAGCACAAGTGCTGCTTTTGCTACATGGTCACTGCCTCTCTGCTTAGCTCTGCTACCTGGGCTCAGGGCTACAACAAAGGCAAACCTCAAACGCAGGATCCCATGCCATTTGCGGTTTTAGAATTATTCTCAAAAAAAAAAAAGAGAAAAAAAAAACAAAAAGAGAAAAAAAGCCCCGAAGAAATAGAAGAAAAGAAAAAAAAAATTAAAAAGCCCATGTCCACTCCAAATCCTTATCTACAAGATGGGACAAGAAGGTTTAATCCTCCCTCCTCAGGTACTTGGACTTTCCCAGATGATGAGGTCCATATGCACCTCTTGTCAAAAAATATTTTATTGCATACCATGAATAGGAGAAAATGTTGATTTCCCTTTTTCCCCCACAGAAAGCCTTATTCTTCCTCATATAAAAAATACAGGTAGCAAATAACCTACATACGTGCCTCGTACTTTCACTTCTCTTGATGATACTATCTAATCATTGGATATGTAAAAGGTGGGATGCTGGGTATCCAAAGGACAAAAAACCAATAAAGCATGTAACCCACTTAGCCCTACCTGCCACTGAAGACACATTTATTGTCAGAACAAAGCTTCTCAAGTTCACCCAATTCGTGTTCCGCCACTTGGAAGACAAGGACATTAAAACCTCTCCTCTGTTTGCCTCAAAAAGCTTTTAAGTTCCACTTGAAAAGAAATACAAAGGAGTCTTCAGGACAGAAAAGAGTGGGTGGACAGTTTAAAAATTCAAGACCAAGCCTGCAACAAGAGTTTTGAGACATTATTTCTTCAGGCAGTAAGAAGCAGGTAAGATATTATGTCTTTGCACATATTCTCTATAAAAGGCACTTTGCAAGCTCTCTTATCTCATCTGTAGTAAAGGGTTTTTCCCTCCTTGCCATGCCAGCAGGAGACTGCTGTGCAGACAAGATGATGTCACCTCCAGGAATCCCCCCAAGCCCTGCCAGCTGAGTCCTCCCAGTAACAGAGATACTGGCTATAGTTATCTGGGGAAAACAAGGATAGTTAAGGAATTCTGAGGAAAACAAGAAATAAAGACAACTTTAAAAAAATATTTTAAAATATACTGTTTCTTCATCTTTGGACATCAATAGTTAAGATTCTTATGAAAAGGAGAACACCACTAGGAGAACACCTCTGCCACGCAGTAACTCTACAAAGCCCATTATGCAAGTTTGCCACTGTTCCTAAAATTAATCGAGAAGTGGAAAAGAACATGAACATATCAAAGGTTATATTCATATAAATGTGCTTCTGTCATCTGAATCTGCTATTCAGAACAATCTCTGGCAAATACAGATATTGCATGCTGAGTAACATCACTCCATGCTTCACAACCTCGCAACACAGAAAGCTGTAGACCATGAAAGCCTCGTTTTGGGGAGCGCTGTACTGTTTTTCCAGCATTGCATACGTTTCAAACACTAGCTCTGTGTACCATAAAGAGTATTTTGAAAGTTCTGTAGAACTGTAAACATGGGGAAATTTCTCTCAAAATAGGAAAAGTTTTAGTAATTCAGAAAGCCTTGAATACATGCTGCAGAGAATTATTTAGCCTACACAGAACTACAGGTAAAAAACCCTCTCCCATGCAACTGCTTTGGTGACTACAAATTGTCACTGAGTACCTGACGTCCAAAGCGGGACTGAAAGTAAATGCCACTTGCAAAGGAGTTCAGCAAACCTCTACCAGGAGGTGCCTCAGATTTGCCTGACTCTAGGATGGGCAAAGATGTGCCAGCTGAAAACACAAAGCGTGTCTGAAGTAAGTATTAAGTTTAAATCAGCATATTAAAGTACGTGGCATATTTAAGTAGTATTTACATCCTGCAGGAGCAGCAGGTACTGCCAGTATGTAAAATCCCATCGGATAAATAACATATGCCTTTCGCTTGGCATGGAAAGCATTTTGTGTGTTTTCGGAGGGATTTTCAGAAGCGCTGGTGTGCGGAAACCCACGCCGAGCTCTGCCTAGGCTAGTAAGAGAACACTAGTCTCACTTGAGTGCAACAAGCTTATTTCAGATATGTATCAAATATTTATGAAGCCTGAATTTACAACACTGACAATTATTCCTTTAGGTTTTCAGGGAAGTCGAGTCCCATCTCCGACACCATTTGATATTACACATGCCAAATCCCTTGATGAAATACCTGCTGTGCCTCATACAGTGAGAGCAGAAAGCGCCATAGAGAAATAAGAGAACAGACTGTCATAAACCAATTGTCTTAGCACAGAGAAGGCAAAACAACAAGCCAAATGAATTAATGAGTTAGTTCAAGAACACAGTGTCAGGGTAGTAAAAATATCCTTTTTAGTGCTGTACTGAATAAAGGAAACAGCTGTCTAAATATTTGAGTTTTTCTGAAAAAACATTTCTATACTATGGTGAACAGGGAAGCTAATATTTTCACACACTGAAGAAAAAAGAACTGACCAGAAGCAAAGGGAACCCTAATGGTGATGTTAGCCAATTAACAAAGCTATTTTCACTTAGAAAAAAAAACTGCATGAGAAACTTCTGTAGGTATTCTGTCAAAGAAGGAAATGAAATAAGAACAGACTAGGCTAATGCAAGCTGCTAAATGAAGGAGTCAGTTCAAGTGAAACCAGCCTCACTGCTGACAAAGTGCACTGAAAGAGCTCACTGGAAGACTACTGTCACTTTATCATTTAATCTGCATCTCAGCGACTGCCACAAAACCAATCTAGGGGCTACCTGGGAAAATCTTTACACTATTAATTAACTTTACACTGAGCAATAAGATGGACTTCCAACATAATCCTTAAACCAGCTGAAGAGGCAACTGCATCAAGCATTGCATCAGATCTGCGATGGAGATACAGAGATCCCAAAAAAGAGAAACGGTGGGGATTAAGACTAGTCCTCATTTCATGCCAGAAGTCACAAAGTCTGACTACCACCAGGTGCAGTTGCCCAAAGAACAAGGTTTTCCAAATGAAATGTTCCCATCTCCTCAAGAAGCGCTTGAATGAGGAATTAACAGCAGCAGCCTGGAAATTACGCTGTGCTAAATTATAATAATAGCCTCCTGTAAATCATCTGGAATGTGTGTCCCTTCTGTACGTGACACTTTAACTCGACTTCCCTGAAACTGATACAAATGGTCAATGGCCTCAACATTGAAAGCCAATGTTCTGGTCTCGTATGCTTTCACTTGACCAAAATAAAATAGTATAGAAAGGCATACATTTCATATTTGTAGCACTTTGAAAGTCAGGCCCTTATAAAATGACAAACTTACATGAATATCGGTGTTTCAAAATTTCAGCCTCTGCAAATTACGTAATCAGAGTTAGAAAGCCAATTTGTTGTCTGAATAAGTATCATTTCACTTTTATGCACTTTACCCTCAAGAATAAAATCACTTTACAGAAGGCTCAGATTAATCTTCCCTCCTTAATTTACAAAAATAAGCATTCTTGCCGTTTGCAACAGAACCAAAGTTAGAAGTCACTTCACTGAGCTCAAAAGCCAATCTCCAGCAAAACCGCAAGCTAGAGCTCCACAACTTCTATAGAAACTGTTCATTTTGTTTTCCCTGAAATTGTCTCATCCCCCCCTTTTGTGTGCAAGAGTTAAGACATTAATTTCAAAAATAGCAACCATATTTAAAAAGCAAAAAAGTCATTAGGATCTGTAATCAGGATTTTTTTTTCCCCATGTTGTTCAAGCATAAATAATTCTTTAATCTACTGCTCTGTTGTTTAAGGCCAGTGGGGTTGGGGAAAAAAAAGAAAAAAAAAAATCACCTCTTTTTCATCAGTGCAAGCAGATCCTACTGCAAGTCACAGCAAAAGGCAAGTAAACAATTTATCCGACATCAGTGCTCCATGCAGCTGGATAGATCCAGACAGGAAAATAAAGACATTTTGACTCTAGCTACCACCTAATAATTCTCCAAACACACTAGTTAACATAGTCCGGCTGGCTCAAAATCAGAAGTAGTCCTGCCAAATACAGAGCAAAGGAAAGACTGCTTTTCCCTGTACCACAGTTACGGGGCTGGAGAACACGCCCGAGAGTCAGGTAGGTCAGCGCTGCAGAGACTCCCAAGCCACTTCTCAATGAGTTAGCTCAGGTACAAGAGCCAATTTAGCCCTTGTAGCACAGAGTGTCTTGTAGGCAAAGCTACTTGGCTGAGACGCTAACCCTGCAGCGACTCAGATGTGTATGCTACAGCCCGCTCTGTTATTTACCTGCTTCTGAGCCTGCTAAACTAAAGGCTTCTCAGGAATCCAAGACTTGTTTTAAAGTCGCAAGCTAATCCTCATATATTCATTTTCCTAACTTTGAAATGCACCTTTAGATAAAACTGAAAAACATCCAAGAAATAATCACTTGGTACTATTTAGAGAACATGAAAACTATCCAATTAAAGGATTCACACACACACACAGAGGGAATCCAAAAGTACATGCTGTACTTTTCAGAAATAAAAAGGGAAGCAATAAAACTACCACTTGCTACAGAACGTCAATTCATTGCATAGGTGCGTGCAGCTTTACCAAAGCTAAAAAGACGACACAAATCCCAACAACCTGAAATCTCAAGACTAAAGAACCTGGATAACTAGAAAGAAATAGAGAAGCATATTTTTTCCTGGGTAACTTCAACACAAGATTGACCTCTGTGAGTACAGAGCTAAGTATGCATCACATTAGCTTATCAAACACACTTCAGAGGGTACTGGAGAGAAAAGTGAACATAATCTTTGTATACCAGAGTATAAGTAAATGTTAACAACACCTTAAAAGCAATATGATTAGTGTTAATACTAGGTAGATGAAAGACACTGTCCTGAAAGAAGCTGGTGTACACAGAAAAGAAACTGAATGAGATAGATGTAAGGTTTCAAGCTCAATCAATTGCAAATAGTCTTGAATTACACAAAGAGCTGATCATTTTAACAGTGAATGACAGAAAAACAGAACTCAAAAAATAGCCCCTGGCAATCATCTAAGCCTGTTCTTCACAACTTGCAAGGTGTAACTCACTGCAGAAAACAAGTGAGGCATGAAGACCCTTCCCTACTTCAGGAACCACATCCTATAATGAGACAAGGATTTTTAATAGGAAAAATTGGATATGGACTAGAAAAGCTGAGAAGCCCTGACTAATACCAGTCCCAGCCTCCAGGACAGACTCTGGCATCTTTAGGCCATCTCTACCACACGCAGCATAATTTTGCTGCGGAAGCATCCCAGGCAGCCACATGAACAGAACCAGATATCCCCGGCTACGTCAGTGCAGCTCTGAGGTTGAGCTGACAGACTCAACAGGGTTAGCTTGCTGCTCTGTTGCTTTCAGAGTCCAGCTACGATCTCCTTTCCTATGCTGTACACCACGGCTAGGGGACTGAGGGGATCACCTACTTAGGCCAGCTTTTATTTGTGCGTCTTTGCAATGGTATCAATGTTTCACCTATCTCTTGTAAGTCTCTGGAGAATTTCAGCCCTTAAAACATGTTCAGTACTGGAAAATTTCCACCCTCTGTAATCTAAAGCTCCACCACTGCAAATTAAAATAATCTATTTTAGTCTCAGCAGAAATGAAGAATAGTTGTTCTCTATGTTCCTTACACCATCTTTTCATATCACTGAAGATTTAGGCATTCCCCAATCTTTGTTTTCTAGGCTAAAGAAACTCAAAGCCTTCAGATTTTCCCCAAAGGCTGAGGTTTTCAAACCTCGTGTCCTAGCCATGTTGGTGCCATTGAGACCCCCCTGCTTTTTCTACCACTTTAATAAGTGGTCTTCTTTAAGAAGTCTAAAACAGAGGCTAAAAGCACAGTGCTAAGCACAGAAGAATAATTACCTCCTCTGCCATTTATCTGACATGTTTCATCACGTATACAGCCCTAATGAAATCTCAGTGTTATGCACACCCCCCCGACAAATTCAGCTTGTGGTCCACTGCAATTCCTGGGTCCTTCCTGGCCAGCATGCTGCCTAGCCCATTTATATTTGTGCATTTGATTTCTCCTAAGTGTAACACTTTACAGTTGTCTTTATTAAATTTCACCTAATCGATTTCAGACCATCTTTCCAATTCGTCACCTGAAATCTAAATCTGTCCTCCTAACAGTTTATAATCCCTTCCCCCTTTGTCTTCCAAAAATGCTCAAATTATCCTCTTCGACAGTAACAAATGGTGATGAATAATGAGAATATCGACTAGTAAACAACTTAAGCCAGCCTCCTCCAGGAATTAACTTAATAGTCTGACAGCAGACAACAGAGCCTAGCTCAACATTTCAGCCTAATTTCTCAGTGGACTGCAGCATTGCCTGTCATCATCTAGGCAATGGAAAGAAATAATTTCTTCAGCATCTGCTTTAACCGAGGTAATCTCATCTCGTCACTGGGAACGCTTCTTTCCTCACTGAGTTTGTTGATAGGCTTTTAAATGCTAACATTTAGTTTGGTGGTCAGAGTTTGAACAGGAACTATTTTTATATGCATATACCTATTCACTGTCCTAAAAAAAACCAACCCCACATTCTTGTTGCCAGAAGTATGTAGTTAAGCAAGAACCAAAAAGATATCTGGAAAAGAAGTCACTATTTAGGAATGGAACTAACTATATGAGCTGCAGACTCCTTGCCAAGTTTTCAGATGCAAGGCAACTCTCCTGAAACCATGTGGTCCCCTAAATGGCAGGGGGGGAGAACAACCAAGACAAAACCCACCCACCTTCCCAAGCACATAAAAAGACATGGGTAATTATGCTAAGTGATCCACGTACTTCAAATAAAGCAGGAACACATCGATGTAGAATAGAAGACTATTCAATTGACTGTGGAGCTATTTCATGTTTGCTAAGTTATACAAAAAAGCAACTTACTGTTTAAGTCCAAAAATAGCAACTACTCTTCAGCCTGAACACCATGCAAGCTTTGTAAAGAGAGATGAAAATAATCTTATTTAATTAAAGACCTACATCTTCAGTTGGAACTACTGAACCTTAGAGAAAAATCTATATAAACAAACTGTAGTTTAATCTATCAAAATTCTGTAGCGTCAGCAGTCTACTGTAACATTATACAGATCGCTTCAGTAGGACAAGTGCCAGCCTTTTCAGGAGCTACACATATCTTCCTGTTGCTCTGTTCTGCACACAAACGCTCAGCTCTTCTTTCCAATGCCCATTATTGGTACCATCTCTTAACTCTACAACCCTCTAGATTTGCTTCGGGGTTTAAAACAAGATGATGAAGAATAATATCCTTTCCCTTAGCTCAACACATTACCCGGAAGCCCCCTCGTATCCTTCATTTCCTGCATCGGACACGTTTGGGTGCCTCTTCTTCAATGAGGAGAGCTCGCGAGGAAGGCCAGCTGCAGGTGCCTTCTGCAGCCCACCCAGGGTCCAGCACCCCCAGCCAGGGCAAGGCTGCATGGCACCCAGGCACCCTGCCAAATGCCACTCACAAACTTCCTCGTGTTGGAAAATACAATGGAAGAGAGCCTGGGAAAGGGAAAAAGATGCTAGACATCATTGCTCATCCTGAGATGGAGTGATGGTGTAACTGGGATATGTATGTGGGCCTGGGAAGCTGCCTTAATCCCACCACTTTGGAGGAGTCCCAGCGCAATTCATCTCCTCCTCCTACCTCACCACTAGACCTTCTCTGTAGTTTTCAAGACCGCTGAATGAAAATGTTCTCAACAGAAAACATCAACTTCCAAGTCACATCAGTGCTGTGGACAGCTTTTATACAGTGTAGCTATTTTGTAGTTTGAAGGAAAGCTTTGCATCTTTTTTCCTGTTTCATGCAAGAGTGACCAAGGGACAATAGTAATATATCTGTTACACTCTAAAAGGAGGGATACATTTATAAACTAAATCCTACTCCTTAGGGTAGCAATTAAAACCTTGTTGTTTATTCATACGAAAAGAGAAATATACATTTCCCACACTCAGTTCATACATGTTTTTTCTGTACCTTCAATACCAAAAAGTACAAGGACCACCTACTACTAACTAAATAACTTAAGGTCATCCATACTTCATTTCCTGTAAGTGAAGTAAAATAAAGCAGTATTTGACAATTCACAATACATTGCATCATAACGAAAGTAAGCTTCTTCATGAACCCACTCAGAATTTCTTCAAAATGCAGAACTAATAAGCACAGCCATACAAGTTGGCAAATTTGCTTCAAAAGGATGTTTTAGGTCATGTGAATCTTGCCACTGCCAAATTAAGTTAAACACAAAATAATGATAAAACAGGAAACACATGAATACCGTCTTCCTTTTCAATGGTTTCTATTTCTTATCGCTATGCTTCTGTTTAACAAGGTTTGCAAGTCCACTTGCAAAAAAGAAAAAATACCTAACAATAGCATGCTTCCAGTTGAAATAATTTTTCTACTCTCAATTTTTAGGAACTTCATTTTAATTCTTAACAAGTAGCCATCTCAGCAATCACAAAAATTGCAAGAGCACTGCTTCTTCTTCTTCTTGTCAACCGCTAGTCAGAGTTGCATGAATTATTCAGGTTTTATCGAGCACAGTAAAGGTGAGATCTGATATTTCTGCAGACTGAACAACAAAAGAGCCATCCCAAAAGAAATGTAAACCCCACCTTTTGGATCAAGCCAAGTTTTTCATTCATTACGTGCTTTGTGTCAAAGCTCCCTCGGTCTGTCACTATTGGAGCCTGGTCTTTACACCCCAGTTGTGAAATGCACATAGTAAAAATTTATTGAGCAGAAGGGTTTCACAAATCTGAAACTGATAATACCCCAAACTGCTCTGAGAGCAGGTTAGCATCTGCATCAGAGAGGCTGAAAGACAAAACGTTCAGCAGATCAGGTAACTGGAAATATCCTCAAGAGCAGCAAGAGCCTTCTGCTGTGCTGCCAGCAGAGCCACTGTCACTGTCCTGCTCCCTCCCCTGGGGGGTAGAGCCTTCAGCTTGATGCCTTCTGGCATAAAAACCGAAGGCAAAACACACCTACCTTACTGGCACCACTGATGACCAGTATACTACGTTACACCGCATGCAAGCGCCAACTCTCTCTCCCTTACTTTTGCTTCCATACCGTACCTAAAGCCGCATAGCCGCAGCTCGAGAAGACATTGGGCCGTGTACCAAGAGACATGCTCTAGCTTCCACTCTGTGACCCAGGCAAATATCTCCATATTTAAAAGAAAAACTTTTCTACTGAGGCACCATCCACACCCAGGTGTGGGAAAAGCCTCTGCCTAGCCTTCTGACCAGAGCACACCCTGGTCTCCAGAGAAGAGTGGGAGACGCCTGGGAGCAGCTCGGCAGTGCTTGACAGCCGATGCGCTGTCCCTGTGGGAGCCTCCTACCCCGCTGTGGGACTGGTGGGGAGCGCTGGGACGCAGAGGAAGGTGGCCGCCATCCGGCACCTGCCATGCATCCTCCAGCCTTTCAGGAGTTTTGCACTTCTCATGCTAGTCTGGAAGATTACAATATATGGTATATTTAGCTGATGCTGCATTAGCCTGGGATAAACATATTTGTTTCTGGTTTGCTGTTAGCTCAGCCCAATGAATCTTTAAACAATTAGAGACAGAAATAAGTAACAGAGTAAGACAGGCATTTTATCCATCAGATTCACATCTTCTAAGCTTTAGTGATCAACTCTTTAATTGTTTTTATATACAGTGTCAAAAAAACCCACCTGACACGTTACCACAGAAAACCTAGCAGATTTTACAATATTATAGGAAATGTATTCATACTGCACCTATAGACATACAAGTACTGTCATTATTTTTTCTGGACTTCAAAGGAAAGAGAGTCAGTGACTAAAAATGGAGACTATAAGAAGTTTTCCCAGCATTGTAATTGCAGTAGAACACAGTGCTTTGGTCAGCTGTTTTGTGAATAGCTCAATATTTTCATTTTTGGTTCTTTCACTTATGAGTTCTATAGTTTCCCTTGCTATATTTCCAACATATTAATTACATATAGACTCTATATTAAGAAAATGACAATTCCAGTGAGGCACAAATCATTAGACCTAATGTAAGTTTTGTTCAGCCTGCATTATTTGGATCCTAAAGAAGAGAGATGGATGTAAAAGAGCTCAACCTGGAAGCCCAGGTCTACATTCTTCCACTCTTTAACCTCTAAGTCAGGATGTTCAGGATTACAGAATATTCCTATGAACAAAGCGACCAAATCCTTCAGCCCTCAATGAGCTGGAAAACCTTTCTCAGGGAAGGTGAAAATCACCACAGAAGGTCAACAGGCAACAGTCTGGCCAGTGGTTCAGCTTTCTCTGCTACAAACAGAGAACAGCACTGGGACTTCCAACTGGGTGAAATTCAGCTGACCATGGCCAGTGGCAGGGTTGCCATTGCTTTCTAAATATCAGTAAAAGAAGCATGTCTGGTTAGTTCAATTTTGCAGCCCTTTGAGCGATGATAGAGGCACTGCAGCTGCTTGTCTCAAGAGATCAGATTAAAAAAAAAAACCACCATAAACCTCACATGCTCCCACCCACGAATATGGATTTGGATCTATTTCCAGAGGCCTCATTCTCAGGGCTGCATTCATAAACAGTAAGGATTGTTTTCAAAAGTCACAAGAGCCTATGCTCTGCACATGGCTAGAGAAAAGTTCTGCTAAAACAACACTGGTAAGGAGATTTGCAAGGAAACTTCCCTACCCAGGGACAAATGTTCCTGTGCAAGCACAGCTCTGCATCACTTCAGGACTTCCCAGCACAGGGGAGAGATTTCTGTATGAATACAAAAAATGCAGAATGTTGGATTTGAAAGGCAAATCTAGATTATAGCAAGTCTACTTACTCCTTTACTGATTTTAGAAAATGCTTATGACTCTTTCTTACACTTCATCTTTGGAGAATATCATAGTTCATATACTGTGTTTGGTCATTTAAAAAGCTGAAATGTTCAACCCAAAGAAACCTTTTAAAGTTAAGGGACAAGCACATCCATAGCTATACTTTATGACCTCCAGATGTGATCTCAGATGTTCCACAAAATGGTCTTATGATTCTTCATTTTCGAATAGATATTTAACAGTGACTTTAGTTAGTTATTTAGTTACTGCGACTTTTGCCTTGCATCACAGATGAAAATGCTGTAAGTTTTAGCAATCAGCTAATGAGTTTTTTCATGTTGGAAAGGAAAGAGGAGGACCAGAAGACTCCCAGTTTCTCTTTTCTTTCCTCCTCCTACAGAAAGAAAAACATTTTGAACTGGCACAGAGGCTTTGAAGAATCCTACACCATACAGAGGATCACAGGCCCCTGACTTGCATTATGTTATGGGGATCATGGCAACAGCACCAGAAATGCTGAAGCTGCTCTGTCTGGATGGTGGGTGACTACAGAATGAAGCAGGCCACCAGCAGCATCTCCTCCTCTCACATGGAGGTCAACAGCAACCAAGACATCCTTGGCAAGCAGAGGTCACTGCTATTGAGTCATTCAGAAACCCTGGGCAGTCACCGTCCATCCCCTCCAGAAGGCTAGGTGGCAGCAGAATTTGTTTAAAACATACTTGTTTTACAAATTATAAAAGCAAAGGAATTTCACAGGTCAAGCAAAGCAAGACAGAATAGATTTCAGAGATGTTCCTAGTGTTTTATACCACAAAGGTAAAGCAAGAGGAGAACAAGTTTTAAAAAGAACTGTAACTTTTATATTAATCAGCAAGACACCATGAGCTGAACAAGACCTGGCAACACTATCAAAAATACATCATTAAGTTACTGAACAAGCGCTCCATACTTGGCTTTAGGCAAGACCCTGAGAAAACAGGCCATCTTCTAGCCTTTGCAAGAAAATGTCAATGGTTGTATCTCCCTCACAGCCAAGAGACCATGCCTCTTCATTATCCTTTCAGCTGACCTTGGAGCAGCAAATCAGATGTCAGCAGGAAAAAGCCTTTTGAACCATCCCCACTTCTACAAAATGACAAAGTAACAAACTCCAGGCTCTTGCCGATGTTTGCAAAAGCACTACACTTAAATTGTTCTTCTAATCATTCTAAGGGGATGCTGAAACTTTTACAATTTCTGGTAACAACTTCCGTAAGACACTGGATTATATAATTCTAGAAAAAAAAAATTAAACTTTTAAGAACAAAAAATTAAGGAAGAGAAATCTTGGTATTTCAATTTGAGTTTAAGATTCCTAATATATTTAATTAGCCTGTCTCAAGACCACCCATATATGATTTGAACTTACCATCACAGACAAGTAAACTCCGGCTGGCCTCTTGAACTAATTTAAAGTTAAATACTTTATTTTCATAGAACTTACTCAAGATCATTTACCACCAGCCATTTAGAGAAACTGTTTAGGTTAATAGAGATAAGGCAAACAGTATTTACCAGTACTTAAGTGAATTTCCTCAGCACTCTATAAACTGTTATGCTTATCTGATACATTAAGACAGGACGGACTATCAATACAGAGAGCACTGCAGCCAACTCGCGTGCTACGCATTATAGGGAACTGGCTCTTCAGGCATACTGCAAACCAGTGCTAGCGAATACCCCACCCCCCCCCAAAAAAAAAAAAAAAAAAAAGGCTGCATTTGCCACTTTAATAAGCTGGCTCGATAACAAGCCTGTGAACTGAGAAGACTCAACTGTAAGCTTGTTGCCCTTCCCTGAAGAGGCTTTCTTGCAAGAAGCACGGGTGAGACGCAAGGGCTCTGCTAAGCCATCCTACCCAGCAACTGCTCTGCAAGCTCAGCAGCCAGACAACTGCTTCTTGCACAGATATCCATCCACCTGATAGCTTTCATTGGCTATTACATTAGTTGAATTAAAGGCAAAACATAGTCTCCATACAGCTAAAGCAAATACTTTATTAGACAAGACTGAAGAGAGCGGTCCGTTTCCACTCATGGCCAGTCTAGTACATGGAGTCTTAGGAATACAGCTCTGGTGTGAAATACTGAAAGACTTCTGTATAACTAGGAGTTACTTAGACAAATATCCACAAATATCCCCTTCAGCTTGCTTTCAGCTGATTGTGAGTTTAAATGGCAAGTCAGTTTATATATAAAAATAACCATAATTTAAAAGCAATGTATATATACAGGGAATCCCATCCTAGAACTATACAACCTGCCTTCTGTACTTTTGTATACAAATGTCCCCAGAAGGACAACACTCCTGGCAGCCCACCTGAGCTAGAACACTGTTATAAGAATATAATTTGTCCCTCTTTTTTAATGACCAAAATGAAAGTGGTCTCCCATCTAATATTTGATCTGACTTGCTATATGTGCTAGAATTAGGTATTTTTCCAAAAGCCTTCTGGCACCAGAGGTTGAACCTGTCAACATACTTTGTTTTCATTGTCTTTCAGACCATGTCACAAATCAACACAGTTCAGTTAAAAAGAAGAAAAAAGAAAGAAAAAAAAAAGAGAGAGGCAAGGGATAGAAGTGGAAGGAAAGATAACATGGGACAGGGTTTCTTCCCTGGACAACAACACGCCCCCCTGTGAGCCAGCATCTCTAACCCACAGAATGAACTGTTCTGCAAACAGACAGGATGAATCTTCATGGTCCTTCTTTTCATTAAACGCACAAGTCACAAGCCATTATGAATCGCAATGTCAATTTTTGCTTGAATCACAAAACCGCTTTTTTAATTGTTGCCACCTGTTCATGGTAAAAACATCAAAAATTATTTCTTAGTTGCCCTCCCTAATGCTGTAAATTTATTATGCTTTCACTTTGTAACAACACTTTCTCCCTCTGAGAAGCTGAGAGCAATATATTCTCTATGCACAGCTGCCCTATGAATTTCACATAGACTTTCTTGGGGGAGAAAAATCACCACAGGAGATTCAGATTTTATAGAATAATCACTTTGCCTTAGGAAAGTATGTATGAGAGAAAATAAGACCTTTTCTTTCTAAAAATTTAAGAAGTTTTTCAGAAGGTATTTGTGTTAATTAGTCATTGCTATATAAAACCAGAGTACCACAAACTATACTGGGATCCAACCAGTTTTCAAGGGTCATGATCATCTGTATTTGGCTGAGTGCTCAAGAACATCCTCAAGGTCTGAGGATATACCAGAGCAATGCACACACTGTTTTAAAATACAGCAAAGCCTTTGGAAAGTTAAGTGACTGCACACCTGAGCTGCTGTCCGAATGAGACATTTTGGCCTTTCACATTTACTTTCCAGTGCCAGAGAGACTCCGGATTTTGATGAAGTTAGATTGGAGAGAAGAATCAAAAACAAAAGGTGCTGTGAAAGCAACAGACTCTTCATATACACTGTAAACCTTTAAATATTGTGCTGCGAGCACCTCAACTACCTTCCATAACAATTCAAGTGAAGTTATTAAAAGGCAGCAAGTATTCCAGTTAAAAACGAGAGGGAAAGGAGAAGCTGTGACCACTCTGGAGAAGACAGAGAAGAGATTTGCTACTGAAAACACAAGGACAACTGACTGTATTCAAAGTCCAGGCTTCACAGTAATGATTCATATTCTCATTTAAAGATTAATCCTTGCTTTTGTTCTGGAATCACAGCTGTGGAGAGAAGGATCATGTACCTGGGGGGGAGGGGAAGGCGCAGGGGAATATACATGCTGTAACTTGAGCAAAAGGCAAAGCAGTACAAGGAGAACACAGCTGTGTATGACAGACCAAATGCTTTCATCACACAGGTAGCACCAGGTGGCACTATTTTCAGAGCAATATTGATATAACAGATTGACACACTGGATTCCAAATCAGGAGAATAAAATGCCATTCCTGACTCTGCTGCTGGCTTCCTGCAAGACCATGGGAAAGTCACTGAGCAGCTGTGGACTCAGAGAGGCAAGTTGAGTTTTTCTCTGTTTCAAAGAATGGAAAAAAAACCCCACAGCTTGCATGTTAACAAGAGTACCAGCACAGCAAAATACCATTTTTATTGTCATTTACTTTGGTGTGTAGTGTCATGCAACAAACTCCAGTAACTCACAGCGCATTTTCAGAGAGAAAATTTGCTGTGGATCTCAGCACGTGTTAACTCCCACCGGGGCCACCTGATCCATTTCTCCTTTCTGTAACTTGCATTGAGAACAGGAGGAGGATGCTAACACACAACAGTAACCAGAAAAAAAAAAAAAAAAAAAAAAAAACAAAACAAAAAAAAAACCCACAACCAAAAAAACCATTCCCCCTTCTTGGCCTGGGCTCAAGTGAAAACCATCAGGAAAGAAAATAAGTTGGTAGAGAACAAAATATTGTACTGCCCCTGCTTTCCACTCTTCCCCCATTCTGCAGATTATCCCTCCCTGCAGCACTTTTGCTAATGTCATGATGTCCCCCCCAATGAAACCCTCCAACATCTGAAAACCTGAATAATAGTCCACAGACAGATGTGAAGAAAAAAGTTTGTAACAGCCATTTAAATTTATAATATAGGTTTTTTTAAACACAAGTCAAAATAACCACAGGCTATACAGGCAAGGTGAACCTTAGTTATGCATCACATGAGTCAATAACCATTAACTACATGAGGATCAAACAAATGAGACACCAATAATGAAATGGTGTCAGTGAAGGTGTAATACCTGGGTGGGTTTTTGGGTTTTGTATTTCGTTTTAAGGCTTTGAAAAAACCCAAACAATTTCTGGTAGATTTATTGTAAGAAAAATAAAAGTCCATATAGGATTATATTCTGCACAAAAGGAAATTAAAGGTGATTCATGACAAATCTTCCTGGCTGTTTTACAAGGCACAGGAGTGAACAAAAGCGAAAGGGATACTACTGACCTCACTGCGCTTTCCTCCTGGGAGGACTAGTGGGCTTGCTTCCACTATTCTTTAAGAAAACCTTGAGGTAGTTTATGTACATCAACACACAAGAGACAATGTTTGGGGGAGGGGACTGAACTAATAAAAAAGGCCTGCAAAATGGAAAATTCTCAGACAGAGGTGAAAAACAACTGTTAAAACCTGTTAGGGAAGACAGACTGCACAGCCTGGCAGCGCAGGCCAGGTGAGTCAGCCAGGCACAAACAGAGAAGCCCTCAGCTCTGAAGGAAGACAAAAGCTATATGGCCACATATGCATTTGTTCTTACATAGTCCTTCTTGCCAGAGAACCTGAACTGAATTAAACAACAACAATCAGCATCTGCAACATGAGGTCTGAACTCTTCGCCTTTCCACAGAGAGAGGGGTAAGCAAAAAAGAGAGCTTCACTTCAGTAGGAGTTACACCAAAACACCCAGATTTTAAACAGACAATAGATTGCATGAGAAAAGGAAAGGTCAAAGATAAATACATCTTACACAGGTGCACAGAGCATAAGATCTAGGACCACCCTTCATCCCAGTGGAAAAAGAGGGACTTTATTCCTCAGTTTCAGCCTAGCAATAAAGCAAAATCCATATCCTCTTGCTGTGGGTATTTCCCCTGTGCCAGAGGAGCAAAACCACTTACTAAAGCCTCATTTTGGAGCTCTAGGCTCCAGCATAAAAGATTCTAGGAGATCCTCAGCGAGGAGCAATCCAAGAGGGAAGTTCCTTTGCCTGTCGCTGGGTGGGCACGTTCTTTCACACTGCCTCCTCCTGGGCAGGCAACAGATGCCTGGCAATCCAGTTACAGGAGAACATCATCTATTAGTGCCACCAAATCCTCTCCAGTTTCATGCCCTGGAGTCAATCCAAGATATGCCCAGTTTAAAATATGAGATTCAATTAAATGAGTCTGTAGTCAGGGTTTAGAAGGCTTTCTGTGAACTTTGCCCATCAGGCAGGAAATATTACAGCTGTAATTGTTTTAGGCTACCTTATTATTTCCCATTGGACTGACTATCAGGGTCTGAAACAAGAAGTAGAAGTTGTTTCTACAAAGAACTGGCTTTTTCAATCAAGGATGGCACCAACTGTTCACAGCTTGTTGCACACAACAGAAACGAAACGTATCAGACTGCCAAGTCTTGCACTGAAACTCCTCCGCATCTTCTACCTACTGCAAGTAACACAGGTGGGCACTCATTCATAGGTTGGTCCTGGCCATTTGAGGTGGCCTTCCAAACACAGAGGCCCTTGCAGCAAATCCTTTCCAGGATTCATCCCCCTGCTGCTTGATTCCATTCACTGGGTCCATGAAAAGGTTTGAGTCTCTTGACAGACAACCTCCTGATACAGAATTTGGCACCTTCAGTAGATGCTTGAGGGTTTGGTTTTGGCCTGTGAAAAGCTTCAGACTTTGCACAATTGCTCCTTCCTCCTGCTCATTTCACTAGGATATTTTCTAAGTGTCTACATGGCAAACTGCAGATGGGACACAAAGAAGTTTGTATTTTATTCATTTTTGCCAAACACCTTAAGTTAAAAAAACAAAAAACAAGAATAGGAGACAAACCAGGACGTAAACTTGAAAAGCAAAAAATATATAGGGCAGCTACAGTGTGTATATATAAGAAGTTTTACAGTAATCACAGTATTGTAAATATTTCAAGTACCCTGATTACAGAAGTTGACAACATGCATTCCAGTCATCACAATTTTCTTGATATAGAAGAAGAGTATGACATTAGACAGGTCATATTAATACAGGTTTTACAGCAGCTAGGTCACCAAAGCAAGAAAACATCCTCGTTTTCACGAAAAGTCCAAATTTGCACATAAAGAAGACGACCAAAAAAAAAAAAGTCTAATACAGATGCATACATTTTTCTAAGGTGTTTGTTGATATTAAGAAAAAAAACCCAATCCAGAATTGAAAGGCATTTGGGTTAACTCAGGAACAAATTCATTCATTTTCAGTAAGATTTAGCAACCTGGGACCTAAGACTTTTCTGAGATCAAAAAAGGCAAGAAGTTTTATAAAGCATCAAAATCTAGCCAGTACATAGCACAAAATATTAATGCTACTGCATCTGTGAGACCTACCTGGCCACACAACTACCCACCGTTAACTTCCCATTTAGATGGGGAAATAAAGGCTGAAAAGGGAACTGGTGGCATATCAAGTAGAAAGCTTTTAACGCTTACCTTTCCATTACACACTGGTTCTGGTTTGAATACTGCCTCTTCTGCTGCAATGCCAGTGAACCAGAAATGGGTACAGATACTTGGACTGGGGATGCTGTTCTATCAGAAACAAATTAGTAGCATGCCCGGTATTTACCGTTTGATAGCAAACATCCAAACTTTTTCTATTTCCAGTTCTGAAGCAAAGGTTGGGAGCACCTGTCAATCTCAGTAAGAGGTCTGTAGGATATTACAGTCCTGCCATGTACAAACACATCACCTATATGGACCTGTTTTCTTCTGGTGGTTTCTTTCAGGAGAAACCAGCCCCGCAACAGAGACTTCTACAGTGCAGCAGATACACAAACATGAATAAATAACTAACTATCCTCTTTGGTCCATTTATCATACTCAGCACTCCTCACTAGTGAAGGTTAATACCAAATGAGAAGATTTCTCCTTTGAATTACTTAAACGTAAAGTTTACGCTAAATAGCACAATTGCCAAGGAGCATTCCAGGGCGAGCTAGTACAAAAGTCACTTTCTTCTTTAACTCAAAAATGCAAAAGCAGGGCCTCCTAGGTTTGTAGAAAATATTTACATTGTTAGTAGTATGACAACAAAGCAGACGGAAGGCATAAGGATAAGCTTCATACAGATGCTGATGCAGAAAAGGAGAGGTAATTCAAACTCCCCTTGTGTTTTTCCCTAGCTCTGAGCAGCATCCTTTCTGAGTGCTGTTGTGTACTGCACCAGTAATAAATTCAGCCTGTTACTTTCTCAGCCTCCTACAGCGTGGAAAGTTTCAGAGCTAACCCAGCCTGCTCCTCCCTAGGTCCCTAATACCCTGAAACTTTCAGAAGACTCACCTTACTTAAAATAAGTCTGACAAACCTTGGCAGATACTCACCAAGAAATATGATTTTGCGTGTCCAGAAGGTGGGAAAAAAAAAAAACCAAAACAAAACATTGCTTTCAATGAGGACTCCAGCAATTAAATGGTTGCCCTATATTATTCCCATGTTTATAGGCTACTGTTTATAAATGCTCTGTTATGCTTTTTAAAAAAGGTAGCTTTTCTAAAAGACTGATGCTTGGGAGGGAAGGGAAACACTTTGAAAGGAATGGTTTTCACGAAAATAATCCATGGTACTGGATTAATATCAATTCAGGCAAAGGTAATTCACTCTGTAGTTAAAATACAGTTGTGAGAGGATTTTGTAGGATTCTCTGGCTACACAGGCCATCTGATCTCACCGACCCTTCAAGTTCACTCAGCTGTTCTGCACATTAGAAAAAGTATTACTACTGCCACCAGTTATCTTTGTTCAAAGATAACACCTGCATTTTTGAAGCCAAAAATGTTTCTGCTAAACCTTTAGGGAGGCCTTTAAAATTCTGGCCCTGCATCAAGGCACGGGAAGAATCCACTGCCATCACACAGCCCTTTATTTTCTGGGAATCATGATAGAACCAGGGTTTAGTTTTGCCAGTTTTGTTATATTAAGACTTCAGGCAAAAATTTTAGAAGCTTTACAACACCATGGTGATTTGTTAATATTTGCTGATAAAATTATTTATTAGAAGCAGCTTGCATCATCAGTTCAGATAAAACATGGCACAAACTGAAGTCAGCTTTTAATCTTGCCCAGTATATCAGAGCATCAGGATACAGCAGATTCTCAACAACAAATCCCAGCACCACCTATCTTCCCTCATAAATAAAGACATATTTTAGTAGCTATACAATAACTTTTCCTCCATGGTCACTCTCAAGAAGTTTTTCGTGAATATAATCCATAGAAACAATTTCCTCTGGTGACTTATTTGTGACTATGACAGGTGCCCACTGTGCTAAAAAGCCTTCTCTTTGCATGGCCTGTACCTGAGCAGGAGATGATGGCGTAACCATCAGAGCTGCTTAGGAAGAAATGCACTGCAGCATGGCTAGAAGAGATATTCCTGGAATAGCCATTCATGCTTCAGGTAGGTGAACATATGCTATTAACAGCACCTGAGGGTTGTTGGGCTTTCTCATTTGCTCTTCATTTCCATCTATTCAAAGCACCTCTTCAGCGCCTTTGGTATGTTTGTTGCCAGGAACATCTGTCCAGGTCATGATATCTATGTTCAACCTGTCTTTTTCTTGCCTTCTTTTAAGTATCTTTAAGGCAACTCTTCAACACTCTACCTGCCTTTTTGCAACCAGAAGTTCTCCAGAACAAGGAATCCTTTGACATACACTTTTCTAATTACAAATAATTAGGCCAAAAATGTATTAGCTGCACTAGCAAGTCCTCTTCCTGGTTGTTATTCAGTATGTTGTAAAGACAGTAAATGCATTGACACTTCTTTCATGGGCATGTATGTTGCCCCAGGCTTTTATTATATAGTATGATCTATATGAGCACCAAGGAAATTCACACTTTAAATTACAGTGTCTGTCTATCATTTTCCTCAAAGGTATCTAGTCAACTGAGCAACCCTGGAAGCTGCATTTTCACTACAAAAAGAATTATCTCCATTATCCAGATTAATTATCCATGAAGATGACCCCACCTAGAGAACTTGCTCAAAACTTCTAGTGTGGTAGCTCTACTAACTTTTCTGAAGCAGTCAGCATACTTTTGTCACACTCAAACTCTTCCAAATGCTTATTTTCATTCCCTGTCACCCACATCAAGAGATTCCCTTATTGCAGGTTTGATTTTACTTTTACATGTGCAATATGTAGGTATGTAGGTATTTCCTAGTCAGCTTTGCAGGGCAATGTGCATCTTCAGAGGAAAATAAAAACGCATGAGAAAGCAGCAAAGAAAAAAATATGCTAGAGAGTATTAGAGCTGAAAGACAATTGTCATCACTCTCAGTTTTAATCATCATGCCACTATGGAAAAGTCAGATGAATGAAGGACTAGTAAAATATAACCACTTAATTGCAGTAATTAGAAAATGGACCTTTCTGATGGTCATGTCAGAAGCACTGGTAATAACTATGAAAGATTTATATAAAAGCTTTTTTCCATTTTTCTTACAGTTGCCCAAAGCAAAGTACAGTGGGCATACTATCTGTCCCTGCTTTCAAAGTACACCAAACTCTGGAGCTACACATGCTCAGGAGATTCTGAAACTTGTCAAGAGTGATCTGTGCAAATGTTTTGCCAGCAACACTGCCAGCTATGGCTGGCAATTAAATGGATGCGTCAATTAAAAAAAAAAATATAATTTCCCAATGCAACATATCTTGCTGCTATTTCAAAATAAGTAGTTGTATGGTGGATCCTCATAATCACACAAAGCACCCTTCCTGTAGAATACCTCATTAGAAGACATAACCTTCCATTTTTAAAGAGAGATTTCTGTATTTCATATTTGGTCAAAAGTTCTGTGAATTGATAAACAGCGTTTTAATTATCCATTTAAAAGAGTTCAGTAAAAGAAGATCCCAGAATGGCTGAGGTTGGAAGGGGACCTCTGGAGGACATCTGGTCCAACATCCCTGCTCAAGCAGGGCCACCTAGAGCCAGCTGCCCGGGGCCACATCCAGACAGCTTTTGAATGTCTCCAAGGAGGAAGACTCCACAACCTCCCTAGGCAACCTGTGCCAGTGTTTGAAAAACAGAAAATTCACTTAATGTGAGATCTGTCAATTTGTGCCCATTACCTCTTGTCCTGTCATTGAGCACTACTGAGAAGAGCCTGGCTCACCCTTCTTCATTTCCTCCCATCAGGTATTTATACACATGGATGAGATCCCCCTGAGCCTTGTCTTCTCCCAGCTGAATGGCCCCAGCTCTCTCAGCCTCTCCTCATATGAAAGATGCTCCAGTCCCATAGCCATCTTTGTGGCCCTGCACTGGACTCGTTCCAGTATGTCCATGTCTTTCTCATACTGGGAGCCCAGAACTGGACCCAGCACTCCAGGTGTGGCCTCACCAGTGTTGAGAAGAACAGAAGGATCACCTCCCTCGACCTGCTGGCAACACTCCTCCTCATGCAGCCCAGGAGGCTGTTGGCAAATTCTCTAAGATGACCTATAAAAACCTCTGTCTCCTTCAACTCCCATAATAGGGGGGGGGGGGGGGGGGGGGAAGTCTAACGCACATTCAGAAGCTATAGCAACTGGATTATAACCAAAAAGATATCTGCAGAGTAACTTTGTGACTGGCAGTACTTCTAAGATTAGCCTAGGTTATACAAACAATATCCTACAGTGAAGTATTGTCTGTGACAATAGGATACAAGATGTGAGGGTAATACTGTACAAAAAAAATTCACATGCATTTAAGACTTTTGTTAATGACAGTGATATCCCTCATCTTCTATGTGGTAAACAGACAGTATTTACATGTGAGGTAGGTGTCAGCTGAGATTCAGAGCTCCAGGGAAACAGCAGTACCTCGTTAAAAAGGATAAGAGTGTGCTACTCCCTAATGTGCAAGTTCTTCATATGTATAACTTTTATTTACATTTAGATTTCACACAGAAACTGTGAGATATGGAGGAACTGCAGAGAGTCCAGCAAAGGGCCACTAAGATGATTTAAGGGACTGAGGCATCTCTTCCGTGAAGAAAGGCTGAGAGAGCTGGGGCTGGACCAGATGAGCTCCAGAGGTCCCTTCCAGCCTCAATCATTCTGTGTTTCTGTGAAGTTGTCAGAGCTCATACTTTTTAGTTGTGAGCAATTAAGAAAAGGACTTTGGCACATCATTCATAAAAATTAACGATACACTATTCCTCCAGTGGAGTGGCAAGCAGAAGGTTAAATGATAAAGAAAAAACCCCATACCTGCTAAAGCAGTCAACAGCCCAAAAGCTACAACTAATCTCTCAACTGAAATGAATGCAAGTTCATCCCCTTTTGTAGTACAAATATGTTTTTTTGAGTTCACCCCTCCTTTCCTCCCTCTACCACAAGTAACCTCATCTCAGTATGCTCAAAAGATAGCACCTTAAAGTCATTTTCCCCTCCTTATTACTGATAACATAAGGACAAACAGCTTAAAAGTTGTTATGGCTAACAGAAACTATAAGCACTTTATCTCAGGAAACTTTTCTTAAAAAAGATGCAGAAAGATCATTCACTGATAATCTACACCAAACTTATGGTTATACACACAGAGTATACGAGTAACAAAAACTTTCACCAACTGCCTTTGCCAGTTCTCTGCTTGTTGATAGAGTCAAGCTCCCTTGTAGCTACTGCATAGCTTCCCACCCAGCTGCACAGACACCTCTAAGATAGTCACCTAAGCCAATATAACTCATTAGGCAAAGCACTCCTAAAAGAGGCTCTCTGCTTTTGATTTCTAAACTAGATAGGATTCCTTAAGTAACACTTTACTGCACTGAAAACACATACCCTTGCCCACTGTGCTCTTCATTTCTTCTTCCCAAACTCTCCAGCTGTATGCCCGATATACCTTGTTATGCCATTAGGCTCCCCTCTAGTAACCACAGACACCACCACTTGTGTGGCACAGAACAGCAGGTCTCTCTGGGAAGAAAATAATGCTCCTACACAGATCTGGTATGTACATCTTTAGTACTACCAGTGTGATTTTAATACTAGCACTTACTCTATTACACCAGAAAAATAAGTTAAACAGATTTTACTCAAGGCAACCCAGATGGGTTCATTACTGCAGAAAACTCATTTGTAAGGGGACATAGAAAAAAAATTATATGTGAGAAAGGCTCCTACTTGTTTTTCCAATGATAAAAAACAACCTTACATACATACACAGAAAACGTTTCAGACTACACTTCTGAAGACACAGCAACAGAACAGCAAACTATTTCTTGGGAAACCAGCCACCTACAAACAGAGAAGTCCCTTTTCACTTGCTAAATGAGAGCATTCCAAAGTAGAAGTGCACTTTGCTCAGTGTTAAAATACAATACAATACGAGCCAATGCTGTCCTGTCCTAAGCTGCGTAAGATCAGCTATAACAAAGCAGTTTAAACCAAAGAGAAATCATGCACTGAAAAAGAAGGCCAAAATTATAAGTCCTAGGATGACGACTTGATTCACAGTTTACTCAAGTTAATGAAAAGACTCCAACTCCCGCAGATTTCAGCGGGTTATGAAACAGGTCCTGCAGAGGGAAATGTTCCAAGTCACGAACAGCAATGCCGTATTTTGATACCTAATTGCCACCACTGTCTATGAAGAAATCCCTGGTGTAAAATAGAGAACAAATACAATAATCTCGCTTTCTCATTTTAAAAATGGCATGCAAGGAACAATAAAATAAAGTTATTGAAGAGAACTAGATTGTTCCCAGCTGTTATCATAAAATACTACAGCTGTTCGTGTCATTGCAGCTAATGACCAGTTGCACTTTTTCAAAGATTGTAACACAGTATGACCATTGTAATCTACATCAAACCGAAACTTGGCAAGCATCATGGAAAAAAGGCTAAAAAATTATTTAAATTCTGTTTTGGTTTGGGAGGGGTTTTTTTTGGTTTTTGCCTTTTTGTTTTAATTTCTGTTCATGGGTTGGGTTTTGTGTTTGGGGGGGATAGGAAGGGATTTTTTATGAATGGTTCTGCATTCAAATTGTCAATTATGTTAAACTGCTTAAAAAACTATGGCAAATAAGAGGTATTAAATTACTAAAACTGGCTTTTCCAGTAATAAAATCAGCATTCAGCCAAGAAATCCCAAATTTGTTGTTGAGAAGAGGTGTGCCGAGTAAAACTATCTCAAGTCCAAAGTGGATGATGAAACATCTTTTCTCTGGAGCCAACATCAGTGTGGGCTTCCCCATCCAGAAGCTTTTAATTGTTTTGTTAACTGTACTGTATGTGAACCAAATCAGATTCTTCATAAGGATTCAACTACACAAATGCAAAGAAAGGGCTGAAGTAGAAAAAAACCCACATATATAGATGCAGAAAGAATTTTCACATACAAGTCTCTCTACTGGAGCATTACTCCTTGACAGATGGAGAAAAAGCCAGCATGTATTCCCACAAAAAATCTCCACAGAATCCGAAACATACTATTTCAAGTAATTTCATGTCATTTCTAGAGAAAATACAAGAGTATATGTTCCTCTCTAGCCATGTGTCTTCCACTCCAAAATCACCCATATAGAACTATAGACCAGAAAGAAGTCACAAGCTTCTGCACTGCACTGCGGGTTTTTTTCCCCCTCCCCTAGTTACCAAAGAAATCACTAATTTATTAAGAAAACTACCATTCGTTTTACCAGTTTCTCCACTTCAGGACAGAAAAAACACTTCCAGAGGAATTCCAAACACTTCAGAAAGACTACCACCTAATCATACACAGCATACACCCATCTTCATAGGAACCAGTCTGGGCCTCGATAACAAGTAACAAATACAGCCACAGCAAAAGAACAATAAAAATGAAGCTTCTCCATCCAAAGAAAGAGAGGAATAATTGTTAAACATGTACTTATAACCAAATGCAACAATGGAAAACATGTTAGAAGCTGAGTCTCTTTTTCTCACTTTGGGCCATCTACCTAGACTGCAAAGGATTTCTTTCCAAATGATGGTTACTTCAAAACATGAACAACTCAAGAACTTTGCTTTATCCAGCCACACAACTATTGAGCTGTCACTATCAGCAAGTTTAAAAAAAAAAAAAATCATACAGGCTACCTTCAAAGACACTCAGAAAAGCTTAAATTAAAAATTAAAATCTAATCACACACTAAATTAGGCCAAAAACCTGTAGTTTGGATTCTATTAATTAAGCCTATTGAACAATGCCTGCAGTGAGTGTTAAAGACTGTCCACAGCATCACATCTGCGTAACCCATTATTAACACATGTTATTTTCACCATTCCAATCACAAGTTCAAAGTGCACTTCCTTTCTTGTGGCAACACTGTGCAAGCTTGATATTTTTGTATAATTAGCAAGCATCAGAGCCAACATTATAGCAGAATTTGCTCCATAGCAGGTTAGTTATACTTTTTTTTGCTCCACTCCATCAGTTCTGCATTGTGCAACAGTCAGGACGACTCAAGGAAAATACTGTGGCCAACGTGAATCTGATGCAATAAAATGCTTAAGCTGCATGCCTCTAAAAGATGGGATAGAGAAAAAGAATATGGTGTAGAATACTGGCATTGTTATAACGATACTCATCTCCACCAGTACATGTTTAACCCCATTACAGCCCTTCTCAATTCTGAAAGCCCTGGAACACATCAGACTTCAATTATTTTATTAAGCCATTTATGCCTATCTGAAAGAACGAAAAACAGGTATTACTATCGCAAGATTTAATGAAACCATATTTTAGCATAGTTTTGCCTTTCTTTACCACAAAGATTTTGTACAACCTCTATGCAGACTAGGTTCTGCACCTTTTATGCTTAGAGTTTAAGGTGGGGGTTTGAAAGTTCACTCATCTGTGGTGAACTTCAGGTTTTTTTCAAGCAAGTATTACCAGCTTCACCAAATCTTCCCTTCCGTTGCTAATTAACTTGTGTCTGGTTGCAGAGACACCAAAGCACGAATGCTTATACCACCTCTTTTCTCAAGTTAACCAAAACCCACGACCATCTATGCTAGCCCTCACAGCTTTTTTGCAAACTACATGATTAAAACTAACAGTCATGCTCTGAGTTTTCAACATTACTGCTAAGCAACCTGCAAGCAGCAGCTGAACTGCAAAATAAAGACATCCTTCTGTGACAAGTGGAGTAGAGCTTGAGCAGCACACTGATAGTGGAGCTATTCACTGAAAAGAAAGCTACGGAGTCAGCAGCCGGCTACAGAATTACAACAGAAGTCTAAGGAAGAGGCAGAAAATACTTCCCCTATTCTCATGTGCTTCCCCAGGCACCTACAGATGCCTATAGATGCACCAAAGGAAAGATTCAGTGTTCAGTGAACCTCCTGCATTAGGTACACGCACCCAAATCACAGCTACCAGGCAGCACTTAGGCTGCTTGACATATTTAACAGTAAGTATGCGAGCAATAAGGAGAGAAAAGTTTGCAGAAATGCAGGAAAGGAATAGACGAGAAAAGAAAGGGCATATTGAAACACAAAAGGGAGAAAGTATTAAAAAAAAAAAAACCACCACACACAACTCACTGAAAACAAAAGGAAGCTGCAACAGAAGTTCAGTACAGCACAGCTTTATTTCTAAGTAGAAAGAGGTTTAAGCTAAACGTTTTCAAAAACTTCATGAAATACACCCTAAAAGGAAAGATTGCCATCTATGCCTTAAGCACATGCAACCCCCAGACACCCAGGAATTAACTTCTAACTAAAACCACCATTTTTGACCTCTCATGCCTTTCCACTCTCCTTCTTCCCCTCTCCAGCTCTAAACATGAATGGATTAGTTGGAAATCAGTTGAAGATTGTGTTGGCATCATAATTCAATCTTAAATAAAACAGTTATTTTCTCCTCATACAGCAGTGTTGCCATATCAACGTTAACATGCCTAACCTCGCTTATAAAAATAGATATCATGGTCAGTTTAAAATGCACATAAATGACCGACAAGGAGGTACTACTCCAGAGGTGGTGTTTCAACAGTAGCAGCTTTCTGATGGAGGAGTAAGTAGGGTAGGAATAAGTAGTTCAGATTTTTATGTTTAAAAGTAAAATTTACCATCATAGCACCTATTGTCTCCCTGTTCCTCCACATACAACCTTCCATCTCTTCCTCAGTTCAATAATTAAAGAAAAACAACAAGAACATACCTGGGGTACAACCTCCAGCAATAATACACCTGAATCTACACTTTGAGTGTCAGATCGCTCAGTGAGCCATGCACTTATGTGAACCAGGCTGCACATACGCCGTAATATTTTTCAGAACTGGGATGATACTTTCGACCATTATTGGTTGAGTAGCCATAAAATGATCTTTTATGGGGGAAAGTCAAGGTAAGTGACTGATTATCAGAGCAGGAAATTATTTAAGTGTTCAACTGAAGGAACATTCTGCAATTGTAACTTGCATTTTACTCGTGAAACCACATATAAAAGAATATAAGAAGGCACCTTTTCATGAAGATGATTTGAAGTGGCTTTTACATCAGAAACTTGTGGCTTCTTTTATGGCACGCTTGAGAAAAAGTCTTAAGCAGTATCTTTGTATCTTAAAATACTCTTAAGGAAGTACTTTTCTCCACATTCTTTAAAGCTATAGAGGGAACTATCCCCCACAACATGCTGCTTCAACACTACTG
>WAAD01040932.1:41647-55203 GCA_013389945.1 Fregata magnificens | reverse complement strand
CTCTTGTGCCTGCCCCGAGGAGGGGCGTCCCCGGCGCGGTCGCACGCAGGCACAGGCGCCCAGAGACGCAGAGCCGGGGCTGGCCTGCACGAAAGGGAAACTGCTTAAATAACATCCTTCCGTCTGGGGGTTTGCTAATACATCCGCCGGCTAAGAGACTCTCCATTACGGATAAAAGCAAAAAAAAAAATCCATCTCCCCTCGCTGTGTACCTTGCCCGGCGCACCTTGGCGCAGGTCAGCTTGCCGACAGGGCTGGCGCAGGTTGCACCGCTTGGCCTTGCTGCTGGGGCCCGCCCAGCCCCACTGTCCCCTCAAACTCTCCAGCAAGGACAAACGCAATGGTCAAACGTGGGGTGTGAAGTGTTCGTTGTCCCCAGCTGGAAGATGACAACTCTTACTTCGTGTTTCTTTGGGGACTGGAAAGTGCCTTACGTCTGTGGCGGTGTCCCCCATCGTTCCAGACAACATGAATATTGTTTAGGGCTTGTTTATACATGTAGTTGTTCAGGAGGAGCTTTTCCTGACTAATTTCATGACTAATTTCCAGAATAAGGCTGAGCTGTTCCGGTTTAGTTTAACACTGTGAGTTTTAATTAAAGAGGAAAATAGGGCACACCTATTCTGGAAGAGGGCTGTTTACAGAATTGTTGAATAACTTCTGTGTAGATGAGCCAAGAAGCAACAGACACCTAACCCGGCTTCCCATTTCCCTCCAGGGCGATGTACAAGTTGCTTGCTTAGCAGATACTGTTGCTTTAGAAAGCCACAAAGAAAATAAGATGGCAGTTATGACACATATTCTCTGCTTTGATGTGTCTGACATTTTTAGGGGACATTTTGTTGGCTGTCCTTGTGGTATTTGCACTGAACATGGGAAGACATTGTATGCGACTGACATTCAGTACAACAGCATGAGTTCTCAGCTTGTTCCGACAACCGTGGTGAGCTCCATGTGGTGTGACCATCCTTTTGTCCCATGAGCACAAACTAGCTGGGTAACAGAGTTCCCATCTGAGATTCCTATCGCGATTGTAACACAAGAATATGAAACAGAGCTAGTGCTCAAGCAAGGGTATTTTATATATGCCCAAACAAATCCTGAAGCCCATGACAAGTATGCAGAAGGCTCCCCATATGTTAGGCATACTTCCTGAAGCACCAAGTGCACAGAAGAATCTGGACAGAAAAACCCTACGTCGTCATCCCCACGGCCAGGAAGCACTGCTTAGCGGCACTCGGTGCTTGGACACAGAAGGAGAAGCAGCATGTTAGGAATGCAGTATGGCCAGTAAATTCAGGTATTGCCTACACCTTGTGGGCCACAACTTCGTGAGACGCGGAGGACCAGTTTGGATCCGTTCTTCTGTGACTACAGGCTGTTTGCATGAGTCATCTGGATTCTTCTTGATAGGCTGCAATAACAGAGACTCTGGGTCTCTCCAGCTCACACTTGCTCCCCCATTAGTCACAGGACAAGACTTCAGCTCTGATTTTTTAACAAGAAAGTATAATTATTGTTGCTGCTATAGAAGTACAGTGTCACAACTCCAGCATGTTTGTATTAATTCTGAAAGTTATCTAGGACTTTTTTTAACAGTTTTCCTTTGCTTCTAAGTTTTCAGTTATAATATGCCATCCAGGCTAGGTAAAGTTCTTTCATTTTATCTTGTGGAGGGTCTTGATTATGCATCTGCTGAATGCATTTAGTCTTCCTTTCCAAGGTAGAATCCCCATTTCAGGTAATTTCTTCTTTAGGAGTTTTCAGATAAGCTTTCGTAAGACGAAGGTGAGTACCGCCGCCAAATACCACATATCATGCCACTTCTGCAAGGTATCATACGTCCAAGATTCAGATCACAGGTATAAGACCTCATGACTCCTCTGTCATGGTGCGGTGCAACCTTAACCCCATGACTTGTTTCAGGAGCATTTGCAAAATCCTTATCCTTGCTATAAGGGAGCGAAAGGAAGAGAGAGAAATCACCGAACACCCTCTTTGTTCTCTCGTAATGGTAACAGACTAGAAAAATTCTGTGTTTCAGATCTGTGTTAGTAGTAAAGGTTGTATAACTATTCCTTATTACTTAAATCTGTCCTTTTCCCCCATCTATACAGGTGGCCCTTCAGCTTTTTCTCACAAAACCCTCTTTTACCATAGAGGGATTTCTTTTTCATGGGATCTGAGTCCTATTAGATTCCTTTTTCTCATGTAACAGTAGCAGGAGAACATGAAGATCACATCTTTGAATGGAAAGAACACAGTCTGTGGATTCTGGGAAAATTCTAACACACTTGACCTCTTGCATCACCAATCCCTAGTAGCATCGTTAGTCATTTCATCCCCTAGCAGAATAGAAGCCCAGCATGATACATTGGAAGCTCTGATCTTCTGAAGAGCAGTCACTTCTGATCACAGATTTTGGAGACAAGGTCTGTGAGAGCTGGGGGAGAGAGAATTTTTTCAAGTCCAAAATAAGTCAGTCCCCACCTCTTTGCCTCGGATGAGCAATCCTTTTCCATTTTAGCTGAGACATGACAATTCTTTTAAGCACACAGCAGCTCCAGAAAGCAGCAGCATCCAGCTGCAGTGGAAGGAGGAATAAATGCCCATACAATGAGAAGACAGTAATTTTAAGCCAGAGTTTCATAAAGACATACAGACTAATGGATTCCAAATTTTGTTGTAGGTCCCATGCAAAATTAGCAATCAAGTTGCCTAGACTTCATTTCAGCAGCAAGATGAAGATTATCTTCTAGAAATGTAACCATATGTTTGCACACTGACTCAACCAATTAAGATACTGTTTTAAAGTATTGATTGTAAGAGATCGCATTTAAAATTTTAATCGTTATTATTAGAGAAAAACTGTTCTAACTACAGGGAGTCTGTCCTTCACGCATTAGCTTTTAGCCCCTGGACGCTCTGGCTTCACATGTAATAAATGTAAGTTTGACAGTATCTTGGAAGTAAAGGGGCGTTAGAGAGTGCTCTTGAGTATTATGATGGCTGCATGGAAAATATGTGCAACGAGGTTAGTCTGGATATTGGTGCTGCCTTAACTGATTATTTTCCTGATTTTTCTTTTAAGAGAGATTTGTAATTGTTTGAGTTTACTTCCCTTCAATATAAAAATTAATGGGGATTCTTCACATCTGTGTATCTAAGTCCATTGCCTAGGCCATAATCTCTATAACATAGTTGTCTACAAGATTAAAACCACTACGTACTAGTCTATGTTGACAGTGCGTCTTCAGGAGATGCTCCATAGTGGAATCAATGTTCTGCTACAGCCCACGCTCACAGTGTTGACAACAAGCACCTAAAACTTCCAAAAGAACTATATTCATCTACATCTGACCGAAAAAATTTGATAGCAAGTGCTGTATACTAACCTTGGAAAGCCAATATAATTTATCAGTACTCCACATGCCATTTGGTTCCATCATATCCAAGAGAGGAAATTCACCCCAGCGTAGAGAGCCTATACAAAGGACCATATACCAATTTAGATCACCATCAAGGGGCACTGTCTGAGGATTTTCTTGACAAATGTTTTCCCACACTTATTCTACCTCACTACACAAGAGGGAGCTAGATAAAGGGCCTGTAGCAAGTAACAATTCTTTGTATCATGCAAATGCTTTCTGGCTATGCCTGCAAAGGGATGGAAAGTTCAGACGGCAAAACATAGCCACATAATCCATCACCAAATGTATTCTCTCCTTTCCCCACGTGTGGTCTTCATGCATCCACTGCAGGCACTTAACCTGTTGCATCATCAGCCTCTCTGGAGCTTTGCATGTTTTCCCCTTGCATACATCTGTTAGGCTTTTGGCTCAGCTATTTATACAGGTTGTGGATTTGGTCCTGAAGCTCTTAGCAGAATTTATACACACTGTTAATGATACTGCGCCTGGTTTAAAAAGCAAAGCAAAATAGATAATTCTACAGAGATTCATGAAATGGATGATACCAAAATGAATTGTGTTGGAATAAAATGCAAGCAATGGCATCTGGAATACTGGAGAGGGAAAGCAGGTTAGCTCCAAATTCCAAGAGGCTGAATCAACATAGAAAACAGTAACAAATGGTGCCATGAGCAATTATACAGAGCTTGACTGACATTTGAAAAGTCAACAGATAGTGAAAGAAAAGAACACAAGTGAAAGAAAATAACCTTGAACGCTGCCCCTGCCAAAACTGGCCTGCTTACAACAGGTTTCAATATAAAAGAAGCATAACTATGGTCATCTAAGGCTGCGAATGAATATTTGCATCCAGATTAGGCCTCTGGTGCAAAACTGATCCACAAGTCATGTCTATAATCCCTAGCAGCATGCAGACTCAAGAGAAATTGTGCAGGGGACTTCCACACCTGCCCCCTTTCCAATACTGTTGAGAAGCCAGGTAATGCAAGTTTCCTACACTGCAGTTTCAGATTTCTTAAGAGGCATGTGTTTTCACGAGACTACCCTAGTAAGCCCAAAGGTGAAGACCAGGTTAGAATTAAGTTTGACGACAGGTACTGAAGCCAGCGTAAGAATAAATCAAGAAACCAGAGATGCAAAGAGTCATACCAAACTGAAGACCATAGTCAGAAAGTCATAGAGCCAGAAGTTTGAAAACCAAAGAGTCCCTATTATAAGATAAGTCAGGGCTGGAACAAGGTGAGGTATAGGAGCATAACACAAAGGAGACAGGAACCAGGGATCAAGACTAAGCAAACAAGAATGAAAAGCAAGAGAGTCAGAAGCAAAACCACAGCCAAATGGCACTGCAGACTGCCAAGAGCAACTGGTGGAGTTGCCTGACACATCTGCTATTAGAGGAAATTAGCCAAGCCTTAGCTCCTGCACAGCTGGGCCACAGTCCCAGTTGCCCTATTGCATCCAGCTGCAGGGTCAGTAGCCCAGGCAGAGCCCAGCACTGTGGATAAATGTGCATTGGTTTAAAACTCGACCTCCAGGAGTAGCTTGTCCCTATAAATTTACTGGTGCAAGCAGCAGATTTAACTCAACTTATGCATCCAGTAGAGCACCACACTGATTTGCCTAAATGTGTTTAAAATTATAGCTTTAATTAAGCACTGCAAGTTTGTGCAGTGGAAATTCCTTGGTGTAGAAGAAATAGATGTATCTGAAGGCAGGCAACAGTGCCCAGGCTCCCAGAAGTGGAAACACATCCCCTCATCTCCCCCTACTGGTGCGTACATCCCCAAGCCTCTGCAGAGTGACGAGGAGCATCTACCTCGTCTGCTTCGCCTATGCCAGTACTTTGTGAACCTGCAAGAAATGACCCTTGGGAGCAGCTTCCAGCATCGAACTGTTCTCAAGACGCTGGCAACAGCTTAAAACCACAGTCCTGCTATCAAGAATTAGTCATTTGCTCCCAGAGAGTTCATCCTGCAGGCTTTGGTTCTTAATTAGACATTGCTTTTAATGGGAGACTACAGAATACAGATTTTGCAATGGGTTTTAAGATATTATCCCAGTGAATATTAAAATCTTCTAGAAAATATAAATTAGGAAAGGAATGGAAGGAAAGCTCACTCCTTTTTTTAAGATGTTCTTGCAGTAGCAAACATCATGACAGACCGATGCCTGTTTAGAGAGAAAGGAACAATATTTGAAGGAAATGGTAACAGCAGAATAACAAGATACATGTTCATTTTGTATTATAAGTAAGTATCAAATATATAGCTAATTTAACTCTGGTGTGGTATTAAAAACTACTAGCGGCAGGAGCAGCTGAAGAGATCCTGAAGTAAGACGTGATACTCAGTATGTTTAATACCCAGGATGCTTTTCTGCCTCCTTTTTCAGGAGCAATGCCATTGTCAGAGACACAAGAACAGAGAGGAATGTGTGTAATTGTTTTTGCAAGAGTAGACTCTTATGTGTTTTCATAAAGATGCCATGATTTATTATTTATTGTTGCTGCCTTTATGGTCAGAAAACAGTATAGATTAAATCCCTGCTACTTTAAAGGTAACATACATGGAACACATCCTGGAGTAAATGATTTATTCAAGTGCCATCAGTGCCAATTGAGGGCTCAGTGGTAACAAACAGACCATAACTGGTGTTAGGGGTGAGATACTTAATCACAATAAGTTAGTACCCAAGGAACAAACACTGAAAACTTTAATTTAATTGCCAAAAACTCTCAGAATATAAAGAGTCTTGTGATGTATTATTTAAAGAAGCATAGTGAATGTGAAAAGGAACAATGGACTAGAATGTGTTTTCCATACTGACCTCCTGTGCTATGTCTTTTCTTAGGAACTTTGGAATGGAAAAAAAGGACAGAACACCCTGATCTCTGACTACGTGTCTGTAAAATTCCCAAATATTTACAAAGCAAAACACTGAAACCTGAAGATTACCATACAGTTTAAGGAGCTCTAATGAATACAATTGCTATATTGAATTAAATGTAACTAACTTATTCAAGTTGGTTTAGTGGTGGCATTACGAAATATAAAAATATTCAATTAATTTTCAGTCAGACTGGCCATAATTTATACATTGGGAATCCAGATTCTCACTTACCCCAAGGCTTTAAGCTGCTGTAAGATGCAAAGCTGCTTTATGATGGTTATAAGTTACACTTATGCTCACTTAAAATCCATTTTATATTCCCGGGGTGATGAAGAGCAGCCCTGATGTAAGGCAGAACCAGGTTTCTAATTGACTACAAACATTCTCAACCAAGGATGCAAATTCAGGGCTGCCATCTTAACCAACTGCTGCAACGGGACTCATTCACGGTAGCGGTGCCCTAATAGTCCCATAAGGCTTTCCTGCAAGGCAGCTTGCAAGACTAGGTGTTAATATCCTTAAAAAACCAACAGAAATATCAACAACCAAACTCCCCCCTTTCCCCCCATGCACCTATGTCATTTCAAAGCATCAGCCTCAGACATGCCACAGAACATCCTTTCAATCATATTTTAATCAAATTGCTTTTCAGCTTCTTAAGTCTTATGTAAGAAGCACATGAGCTGCTTAAATCTTTCCTCCTCCTCCCTCACTCCTCAAAAGAAAGTTTCAGTGCGCTGTGCTTACTCAAAGAATGGCATTCAGCACAGCACAGACACATAAATCTTCTGAATTGCTAAAAAAGTGCTACCCAGAGGCTGGTATGGCTCTAGATGATGACAATCAACTGCACAGGACTGGAGAATGCAGTTGAAAAGCACTCAGATAATATATTTTCCTTTTAAAAGATCCTTATTGGTACAGGGCACATCCATTCTATAAATAGATGTGCCCTACAGGATGGGACAATTTCATCATCTTGACTTTAATGGTTTGTGAAGATAATTTAAACCATAAGCAAGGAACAGACATTAACATTATTCAAAACTATGAAGATGATGCTTATTGAGTGTAAGTAAATATTTTTCAGTTACTCTTGCTATCTTAGCATTGCCAATAAGCCCAGCACTTGTGTTAGTTGCTTTATATGACACTGCTTTCTGCCTAAGAAGGAAATATTTCTCTAACTCTCCTGGAGTTCACAGCTATCCCAAGAGTAATGACTTCTTGCTGGTTGTCTTCCAAAGGATGTTGTCAGCCCCTCAGTAGTTCATTTCGGGTGAAAATAACCCTTGTGGCGAGGCCAGGCCAAGATCATATACCAAATAAGTCCCATTAAAATCTTCAGATAAGGCTTAAGTGATATTTAAGTACTACAGTGCTGGCCTTCTGCTCAGTAGTGAATTAATCTAATATCTGCAAAAATGGGTTTGCTCTGAGTTAAAAATTAGCAAGGGCTTATCCTGACCTCAGAGTGGAAATGGTGAGACTTCCAAAATTGAGTAGCCCAGGAGATGCATGCTCTGCCAGATTCTCAGGACTTTTCCACTTAAGTACCTCAGCTGGCAGAGGGCTGATCACAACTATACCAGTGGAGGATGTGGATGCCATTGCACTACATCAGCCCCTGGAGACTTGAAGGCCAGGAGCAGCCCTGACACTGTGACTGGTGCCGAACACGAGAGTCACAGAGAGTGCTAGCACCACACGCTTATGTCATGTTCCCCCCAGCTGGGAAACAGGGTGCTAGAGGATGTAGTCATGTCATCTCATCTATGTATCCATCTATTTTAGTAATGAAGCTTACATCAAAGAGAAAGGGGCAGGAGATAAGACAGAAGAAAGTGATTGCTGCTATGCAGATATACAATGAAACACGGTCTACCGATACACCAAGATCCTACCAGATGGCAGATGACCTGACCTCCGTCACTTCACTGAAATGCTTTCCTTTTGCCTCTATCTTGTCCAGACTTAGCTTGAGCTGACACCTTTTATTCTTGCTCCAATTTCTTTTAGGTGCTGGGTCAGCTGGAAAAAAGGTCTTGTTCATACTGGAAAGAAACAAGACAAATGGATGTTTCCAGCACCATATAATTAGAGTGCAAAGCATGGCCACAGATAAAATATAGATGCATGTAAAATATGGGAACCAGACCTTCTGCCTTACTAATGCAATTATTCATACGCATGGCAACACAAATATGCTGTGGAAGGGAATTTGTGTCAGTGATAATGTTTGCTCAGATATTCACTTGCATATTCATGGGCTCAGATGGAGAATATGCAGTGGGGAATAATTGGTTCACCTCCTTCCATTTCTGTGTCCTCAAAATTTTCCTCCTTTGTTTTCCTTTCTTCTTTTCTTTCTTTTTATTCTGGATTTTTTATTCACCCTCCCCCCTCATTTCAGAAGTACCTGGAACAATATTTCAGGAAAGTTTTATAACAGCATGTTTCCTCTTAATGATGTAGATTGCACCTTGCAGCACCATACACATTCCCATTCTCCTAGAATAACCTTTGTAATACCCAGTTAGAGCTACAGCCCCCCCCCCCCCCCCCCCCCTCTCCTCCCCACTCCCCTCCTCCCTCCTTTTTCTCTTTCCCCTCATCTTCTTAGCTCTGTTGTAGCCCATGGCGGGCAGTGATAGGGAGGGATGCGACATTTTCCAGTGGTTCTTTCCCAGGAAGAAGCCATTTCACAGCATTCCCAGAATATACTCTCATAGTGTCCAGAAACACTTTCCAAAGTATTCTGGAGATTCTTAATCTTAAGCTCCATTATTGCAAGTGGTCTCCAATTTCTGCCCATCAGAGTGTGTACTTTGAATGACTTCAAGCTTTCTCTGGCCATCGTCTTTGAAGTATCTACCTAAATACACTACGGTAAAATCTGACTATGTCACTCACGAACAGAGGTGAGCTTAGTAAATCTATTGTTCTTCCATTAAAAAAAACCCAAAAGAAATCGCTAATACTGCTCTAAATATACAGTCACTGCCAACAGTAACACACATAGCAGCCAGCTTCCATCTGCATTGAGGTTTCCCAGACAAGCTGTACAATATCACTCCAGAAACTGCTAAGCTTTGGCAATAATCAAAAGACTGGTGGGGAGACACTGCAGAGACGTTGGATAAAGTTAATCAGGCAGGCCAATGAAATAAGTATTGGCAAAAAGCTGAGGAAGAAGGAGCTGCTGACCCACTAGGGACAGACAACAGCCTGTTACTCTGAAGTTCTGCATATTTTGCGTATCATTCATATATAATGTTCACACTATAGGAAGATCATATGGGAAAATTCATATGAATTAATGCTAAAAAATTTACACTGACTTTCTCCTAAGAGTATGCTGAATTCCCAAATGAGGGATGAAGAAGAGAAAAGGTTTTTAATTTCTTGGTATTTAGCAGTAAACAGAGGCTTTCTAGCCTTTCACTTACTTTATGCTAGACTAAAAGCATATATTTATTTTAATTCAAGGCCTCTCCTATTTCTCCTGCCACTTTCTGCTAGGGCTTATCCTTTTAGGGCTTTAAAAGCCACCACTTGGCATCTTTCAGAATTGCTTGTGTAGAAGGGCAGGAATGCTAACACCCCTCTGTCCACCCTACTCACCAACCACAGAGAATCATTTCCTTTTCTTGTGTGGATAAGCTATATATGTAATCAACAACAAGAGAGTTTCACATTTCACATTCAAAGACGTAGAGCCTGGAAGCTGAACTTAGCAAAATTCAAACTGAAGTCAAGACACACATTTTTAACAGTGCAGGTAATTAACCATTGGAATTGCTTGCCCTGGAATATGCTGTGGCACTTGGAGCTTTTAAATCAAGCCTGGATGTCTATAAAAAGATGCTGTCTGCTTCAACTGCAAGATACTGAACTTGGTGTAGAAACCATTGGCCTTGTTATGCAGAAAGTTAGACTAGACAGTCAGTCCTAAGGGCTTTAGTGGCTAGGAAATATACTCAGAAACAGAGTCAAGTGTAAAACACAATTTGCACAAATACTAGTAATGCACACTATTTATGGATTCACTTTTTCTGAGCATATCAAGCACTTGAACTTAAAATTAGCTTTCTGTGGGTGTACTAGTCATACTGGAATATACAATGTATACAACAATGTGTACAAGTGGAAGAGAGCGTGGCTTCAAGTGCAACCAAAGCAAAATTCCCATAAACTGTGAACCCTGTGTTTGCACATTTTTGTTCATGTATTTATTTTTTTAAATCCATTCTTTTTAATAGCCTGAAAATAAAGAACTATATTCCAGTAAAATTAACATAGTGACCAGCTACAGCTAGAGAACAAAAGGGTAGCAGCTCACCAAAGTCACACTGCTTAACCCTGCGTTGACCAAGACCGAGCTGCTGAGACTCCCAAGGCACTGCAGTCTGGATTTCTTCTGATACACCTATATATCTTCTGCATTTACTTTGTATAAGCCACAGTAAACCTGAGCATAATTACAGTTCTGTCAGATAGTCTTAGCCCCCTGCAAAGCAAAATCCTTGTCATAGAGAGTAAAGAGAAAAACTCCACTCCGCTCTCACCAGCCATTGCCAGAAAAAAACCTTCAGCTCCCACTGATGGAGCTTTCCCTTGAAGCACTGGTCACCCAGACCAGGCAGCAAGAAAGCAGTGAAGCAGTTTCCAGAGCTCATGCCTTGTTGGTTTGCATAAAAACTTGGTTTCTATCCAAAGAGCTAGAATCCATGGCAGCTTCTCATTCCTAGGAATCATATATTCCAATGCTGGATGCCCTGTGTCATCCTGCCACCTCCAATTAATGCAGAAAGTTCTTTATGGCATTTTATGCTAGCAAATTTATCAATGCAGCCTGCTGACTATGCGAGTCTTTTTCCGAAATACTCCACACCAAGTACCTGTAGGCAAGCAAAATGTGCCATGAATGAAAACACAGAACTGTTTTTCTTAGAAGCTCAGTGGCAAAGTCTCTTACCTGACTGCTTCATGGCACTGACACAATGGGACATCTTTCTAGTGATACTAGTACAAGTTATTGCTCATAGTCCATCACTACCTTGCTCAACTTTATCCAGTTATCCATTTGATTGCCAGATGAATTTAATCAATCGGACTAACTAGATGGAACATTTTAACCAGAACTGTGCCCTAAAATGCACCTTGTTTACAATTTTATAAAAAAAAAAAAAAAATAAAAGAAGACAACACTGTTTGTCCATTCAGCCTGTGCACAAAAACCACTAAAGCCAGTGGTTTTACCTTACTCCTCAATTAGTCCATTTATTTCAGTGAAGTTCCTCAAGCTTCCACAAGAGCTAAAGATGTCTCCTAGGATATTTTTACTGCCCAGAATAGTCCTTGTGCAATTCAGAGCCGCCTGAGCCAGCACTGAAGCGAGGTAACATGGTGGTCTCAGAGAAACCAGGCCTCTTAGGTGAGATGTCAAACTGAGGTCCCCGGGACTGCATTTCCAGACAGTACGGCTAAACTGAACCAGCTGGGGACATCACAGTCCTGCCTGCATAGACCTCCTGTAGCCACAGATGAGTTAGTTGTTCATGATTTTGCAACACAAACTCTCCTCCAGTGTTTCTGCATTTTTTATTTCAAGAATTGAGACGGAAAGCCTGGAGCTTAGTGCCTTTTCAAAACGTTACACATGCCAGGCGCGTATTTGTCCACTGCATGGTTACGTAAGAGTGGATCAACAAGTCTCTCTGCTTCTCCTTTCCCATGGCACAGCAGACATGATTTGAATCCCAGTCTGCAACGTTTGTTGTGTGCTGATGGCTTTTCACATGAAAGGTCTGAGATTTCATAGGCCACAGGACCACAGGTAGGCAGCTAGCTATCAGTGCTGCAAGTTTTTCCTAGTCTATGGCTAGATATTAAATAGCTATAGCAAACAAGAGACCCCAAACAGTCTTCCCTCAAAGCTGAACTCCTCAGGCCTGAAAATTGCATAGTAGGATTCTGTCAGAATTTATCCCCCAAAAAAGTTCAACAGAATTTTAGGAAATTTTGACCTATGAATAAACAAAAGTTACAGAAGAGGAAAAGACATACATGCTTTGGTTTTACTGATTTCTTCTCTTTTTTTCTCTTTTCTCCCTCTTCCCCCTATTTATCTGAGTTTTTAAATCTAGATGATCAAAGCAGTACCTATTGTAGCGGAACAAGAAAAAGAAAGCCCTTCACTCTAGGTGGTTCAGGCCCACACACTAATGCTGAGGTACCATTTTGATGTCCTGTTCTGGCAACACTGTAATTACATCTCAAGTAGCACAATTAGATTCACTGTGCACACTCACTGAGAGAGAGATGAACAACTGCAGTGGCTTTCAAGATAAGATTTTTATACTGATGCTCTTTCTGCCGCTGTACCAAAATTCTTGTGGTGAAGTCAGTGAATCACAATAATATGTAAGTGTTGACAGCTATTTATGTTAGGTCCTTTTGAATTTGTAAACAGAGTATGACAGAACTAAAGCAAATGCCAAGAGGTTATTTTACACTCTGCTGAACTACATGAAGTGATATAAAGACATTTCAGAGAAGTTTTACAGAGCTGGGGAAAAACACTGCACTGTGGGACAAAAATTCAGATTGTGTTGGAGAAAAAACCCTAATGGGGTTCCCACAGTGAAAGTTCATCCTTGTAACATCGTGCTAGTTCACATTAGCTTCCTAGCTGTATAAAGCAGATAATTAACAAACCAAGCGTGCACAGCATGTGCGTGCCGACAGTAAGGATGTGGTGCCAAGGCACAGTCTCTCTTTTTATATTAGATACATATGCCATTGTGGCAAGCATGTGACCTAGCGCACACAAAAAACCAAACAAAAAGGGTGTGCAAGTTCTGACCTGGCCACAGGCAGGATGTAACCCACAGAGCATTTCAGCAGCCAGCCACATCCTCCTCCACTGTTTCTTTTTTAGATTTTATGGGAGTCCCCAGGATCCACATGCGAGCAACACTCATTCTTCATTCTGCTCCTTCCCTCAACCTCCCACTCTCATCCCACTAGAAATCACCTAAGAGAGAAAAATAAATGAGGACCTGGGTATAAGAATGTGAAGAGCTTGCTTGGTGAAGCTATAGACAAAATAGATTTGGAGTTAAAATTCACAAGAAATCTCTGCTCTGTGTCCCAGTTCTAGTTTTCAAACAGCTGACTGTGAGGTATTCAAGCTTTTGGGGTCTTTTTTTTTTTTTTTTTTTTTTGCCC